>JAANDG010000246.1:0-199065 GCA_036852015.1 Pelodera strongyloides
CCATGGTTTTGCATATATGCAAATACCCCCTCCTTTCTGAGATCGATTTCTATCAAAACGCAAAATTTGAAAATCCGAATTACTTAAAATAGTAGAATCTCTGACTATGCTTTTTAACCAAGATTCGATACAAATAAACAGATCGGGGTTTGAATAAGAGAGATAGTATTGGATTTCGTTGATATTCTTTAATACACTTCGTATGTTGCAAAAAGAGATAGCAAGGGTTTTCTTAAGTCTCCTACCTAGTTTCCCTGCTGAGAGGAAACTTGTGGGGGTCTACCACCGTACCGAGGGTCAACCCAGCCATCAGGGATGACGGTCTCAAAGGCAAGGGCGGTACGGTCCTCAAACAAAGGATCATTTTTCCATACTAGGATCTCACCTCGCAACTGCCACTCTTGTCCACCAGTGGTATTCAAATAATTCCGCTGGCGGCGCAATTCATACAACCGCTTACGCTCCTCTTCTGTCTGGCTAGGTCTGATAAAAATGGGACTCCACTTAGTACCTCGCAACTTGTGTTTGTTACGAAGCACAAGTGACTGCGACTTCCTACTACTCATCTCCACCTTCCAAAGATAGTTGCTCATTCTGAAAATGGCCGCGGGGGCCTCTACCACCTTAAGAAATTTGAGCATTGTTTTCACCTCACAATTAACCCGGATCTCATTGCTTGTTTCCATACGAGCTGCATGTTCAGCCAGTTGTATGGGCGTTCTAGGAGCTGGATCAGGAACCACCTCACCTTGGGAAACATTCAGACCGAAATTGGGGGGAATGTTTAGAACCAAACTACGAACACGGCGTTCTTCACGCACAGCATCCAGCATAAAAGTAGATGCACCTGACAGAACACTCTTCGTGAACTGGACCATTTTGCTGACTGCATCAATGAACTTTACAGCATCAGAGCCTACAAGGTTGAAGCCTTGTCCACTGGAAGCAGTCCGCATAATGGACTCCAGCTCAGTCTCTCCGAAGCCAATCACATCTTCCAACTTTTTGGTCTTAGTTGGATATAAGGGGGTACTAACCGTTTCATCACTGGTGATGCGCCTCTTAGATAATTCTCTCGAGTCAGTTTCCATTTGAACTGGTTTAGACATAGAGTAATATGCAATATATTGGGTGATGTGCCACAGAGCACCCAACCGCTTAGCAGCTTGCCAAATTTGCAATATGCCAAATTTGCAATATCCATAATTAATTAATTAATTAATTAAAACATAATTAATATTTGGCAGAGTAAAGTGGTGGACCCAAAATATAGCAAGCTGCATTATATAATGATCTAGAAGACATGAAAAAGCAGCAAAATATAAACACAATCATTAACTATTAATAATACAAACTCTAGTTTACATTAAGTTTGCGGCAATTAAATTTTGAAAACTAATGTTAAAAGCTGCAAAAATAAGGCACTCAACTTCAGTGCTAGAAAATTATCGTATATAAAACATATAAAACACCTTAGTGAGTAGTCGCATATATAAGTACAAAAAAAACCGCCTAAATTGAGAGCAATCAACAGTATTCAATATCGTATATAAAGTATACAAACTACTCTAGGAATTCACAAGCACTTAGAGCGAAATACTGCCCGGTTTTTGAAACGCATTGCGGACACCTGCATTCTTATGCAGCATATGCAAATGAACATAAGTTAGAATAAAAATTCGAGCAGATTAGCATACGTAAGAATTCAGTTGTCCACTATGCGTTTCAAAAGCGGCCGGTATTTCGCTTTAATGAAAAAATTATGGGTTTTCATAAAGCAGATGCGATAAATAGATGCACACTAACTTGACACTAATACATCATTGCTGTGACAAGATGGCTACTGTAATTCTAAAATAAATGTAGCTTATTATTAGCTATCGGAACACTACTAATTATATTACAATATAATCACTGCGCAGGTAACTGATTCCCGCAATTACACTACATTTTCAATTAGTGGTCTCGTCATAAGCATGAAATCTCTCAGGGATACACTGTAATTGACCACAGTACGCAAATTAGTGCTGATTAACATACACTGACTACAAAGTACAAAGTTACGGTAGCGATAAGGTAACACCGCTTAAACCTTAGTAATTCTCCTAACGCCTCTTGGGGGAGCTGGTTTGGCAAAGTGTTTTGGTGATTCGATAGCTGCTGGGTGAAGAAGGTCTAGGAGAGCACCTTCTGAGAGATCATCCTTAGCGTCGACCTCCATCTAAAAATGTACAAATTAGCATACATAACAGGGAAAAACATAAATTAGCATACCCAATGATTATTAACAAACTACAAACTATACAGCAAATCACCAAGCTCGACGTTTCAGTAATTTACCGTTATTAATAAGTATTTTCATTTAAAACTAAACAAAACGATTATTAATTAAATTAAAGCAAAACACCAGCCGGTTTTTGAAACGCATCTCAAATATCTGCATTCTTATGCAGTTATGCTAAGTGGGATCGACTGGTTTTATTCTAATTTATGCTCATTTGCATATGAAGCACAAGAAAGCAGGGGTACTCGATGCGTTTCAAAAACCGGCCGGCATTTCGCTTTACCGATATTAACACAGGATGACGATTATAACCTATCAAATGACCAACCTTCTTTGTGATTTCGGCTTGCATATGGAATATGGCCGCTTCGAGGAACGGAGCCTTACAAGATGAATATAACATTCTTTCTTTGATCGAAGAACCAGACGAGGGAAGGGAGTAGACGAAGACTGAAATACGGTTAATAAACTTTACTTTCGAGAAAACAAAATCAGGTATCCTGTATGCGCAATATTTCGCTGACCGCTTTATTTTAAGCAAGCACCCGATACCACAAACAGATAGACTTTAGAACAGCTGAAACACGAACAAGATGGACTTAGGTACAGTAAGGAATCACCCTGCGAGAACGGGTAAAAAGGATAAAACAAACAAAAAAGGGAATAGGGGGAGAGAGAGAGAGAGACAAAGAAAGAGAATATGGAGCGAGAGAGAGACACAAAGAAAGAGAAGATGGGGGGAGAGACAAAGGTTAAGAGGGAAGGTGAGGTGAGAGAGACTGACAGACGGACAGAAATAAAATGTTTACAACTTACTGATACTATTGTACGGTCTATCATTGTGTGTGTGCTCGAATCGGAAGAAAGTGTATCTCGGCTTATTCCTGGGAATCTTGGACGCAAGTTGAGATGCACTGACTGAAGCCTGAGTGTCTTCGAGTTTGATCGCCTCGTTTAGAGTGTCAACCTAAATTGGGATGTAAATCGTGTAAAACAGTAAAACGTATCAGACAGCAACTGCACAATCTATGTTTCTTATTAACTCTTCGAACGTCATTCTTTCAATAGCAATACCAATTGTTTTGTTGGAGAAATAAATTAGAACGTTGATAACTTTCTATGAAAAAATGGGAAAATTATAAAAATGTCAATTAAAAAGCATGGCAATTAGAAATCAAGAATGGGAAAAATACTTACGGAGAGCTGCACAAAGTTCAGTTTCTTATTTCCGAGATCCTTGAGCGCATCCTCTGCGTTTCGATCGAGAGGGAAGACAACGCCTAAATACATACAACAGTAACTTCTTCGCTAAAACAGTTAAAGGGTATAGCGCTTGGATTTTGAACATGTGATGGGAAACTCAACTGCATTTAGTGCATTTGCATTTATCATGTGCAAAAAATAACGATCAAGAAATACAAGTCTCAACACTTTAGAATGTAGGGACTAGATATAGATTCGTCACAATGCCCAGAACTGCAAGCATTATGAGAATATAAACATACAATATCCCGTATTCTCGGGTCGACGGAAACGTTCCGTTTGGGAAATCCTTTGTATGCAAATTTGTCGACTATCTAGACTAGCTGGAGGAAAAATTTGCATACGAATGAGCTCCCAAACGGAACGTTCCCGTCGACCCGAGAATACGGGCTAATAATTTATGTAGATTATTTATGAAAAATAATGTTACATTAATCTGACCTTTCATTCCAGTTGGTGCAGAATTCTGCAGAATGGTGCGCTCCTTTGCAGCCGTTGACAATTCTAGAGAAATCATAATTGATTAATTAAACAACATTTTTATATTGATTTAATAATAGTATTATTTGTAATAATACTAATAATAATAAATCTTTTACGCTACAATAGCGTGCTCATTTATTCAAGGGTGGTTCAATACCGTGTTTCGAAGCTTGCGCTAACTGTTACTAAAAAATTTAATTGTTTAACGCGTACGCGTGCACGGGGATTTATAAAAAGGCACAAAAAACTTGATGTTTCGTCTAGGGCACAAAATAGCCAAAAACAATTATGAAATATTAAATCTTCTGTTGACCCTATGGTTCTCTCACTAATTTTCAACCAAAATTAATAATAAAAAACAATAAACCTTGTTCAACTTCGCTCATGGGCCCAATTTCTGATTTGCCCTTTAGCCAATTTTCAAAGGATTCCAAGGCGAGATCCTTCCTACAAAAAAAGGATAATTAAAAAATAAGAGAACATAACAAACAAGAACAGGTAAATCATAACTCGAAAATGTTACTGATGAATCAAAGGGACACCAAAGTAAAAAAAAAAAACAATATTTATCGAAATTATTGTACTATATTTTTACGTATGATTAAGAAACCATACATTATGAGGAAATTAGATAAAGCGTGAAACATACCTGTCCGTTACGTGTCTTTCATGTTCAATATAACATTGTCCGAATTCGGATTTGAATGTAGCGCAAGTGGCGGCCAATAGCATTTTCTCCTTTACTGGGGCACGATCGTCGGCGAAGCTAAAATTCTACTGTAACAAATGATTGAAGAACTGGAGCCGCCTACTGTAACAGCAATGATATCCATAATCCATAGCATCTTACTTACACCGTAAATAGATAAATACCACTGATAGTTAATTAATACTTACTGTAGGCAAAACTACCGACCGATAACTAAAACAGGACCTATCTCTTACTCTCAGAAAGAGCACACAACAGTAAAAAAGTCAATTACTTACATACTTACATTAGCACAAAAAGCTAACCTGATCAATATCCATTCGGTGATCGTATTCAGTCTAAAAAGGATGAAGCATGGCTCAAAGGCGTCCACACATTCCGGAAGGGTGGCCCGCCAGTCGGCACGCCAGTCCGGCGTACCCTTGTATTCGTAGTTCGGGGCTAGCTCTTCTGAAACAATGTTTGGTTTTATAATTGCGCAATCAGACGTAGCCTAACTAGCTTTTGACATAGTACTTATCATGATAATTACCAGTGGTAATAGTATGTTACTTTAGTACGATGTACCATGGTACCATAATTGATGGTTCTAGGTCCTTGTCAATCTTTTCTATGACGGATAATGGATAAAAAGCTACGATAAAAAGCTATCGGAATCGGAAGTACCATAAAATTAGGTAATTGGTAGACAAAGTCAATTCTCGCTTTTTGAATAACCCTCCTGTAATTTATGGCCTTCTGCACAGGCGTTTATCAACTACTGGTCTGTTTTATTTTGTGATATTCGCAAATAAAGTTTATGTTCACACATTACAGAAAAGATTGAAAAGAATCATGGTACTATGGTACAACACACTAAGGGCGCGTTTAAAGGGTCTCTATACAAACAAGGCAGGACAATTGCCCTTTTTGCATTTCGGACCGATCAATCCACCACTTTATCACCCAATATCTTCGTGAGTATTGAAATTGAACACTACTTTTTGTATTCCAAATTTTTATTATCCCTTACAGAAAATAAAGAAACAAAAAAAACAGACACAATTTAAGGTGAACCGATTTACCGATGGGCGAAATAAAGAAAAAAGTTATGTATGCTAATGCAAACTTTAAGATGGGCGAAATAAAGAAAAAAATCCATTTTCGGCCGTTCAGGATGGACGAAAAGCAAAGTTTTAATACTAAGGGAAAATGAAAAAATACAGTAATTTTTTTCGGGTTTTGTCTGCGTCTCTTGTTTTTGCATTGTCTTTCAAGTTTTCTTTTCGCCCATCCTGAACGGCCGAAAATGGATATTTTCCTTCTTTCGGTCATCTTAAACGCGCCCTAAAATTAAACAATACCAGACCCTTAACACTAGCAATTAGGTACATGATAAGTACTCTACATCTCACAATTGAAAATTGCAATCACGCAAATCAACGTGTTTCAGTGAATTCATATAAACTACACAAGTCACTGTTGGCATTAATTTCGTTGTCACAAATAATTTTGCACAAGTAATAAACTGAATTGAATTCCGTAGTCCACTTACCATTCCTGACGACAACCTTAATCAACCGTAGTTTGGCCTGTTTTCCCAAATTGAATGCGTTGCGCAGCTTGTCATTTGCTGAAAAAATTGTTTATACATTTATACACTTCGCACAGCACTGCTTGATCTACACTCTCAACTAATTTAGAATACCACACCTTAATCAATAAAAATAATATGCCAATATTTTAGAGCTGAACAAAAGCCAAAAGCCATTTCTTATGCTGAACTCTTTTTCCCTGATTTGCCATTTCCGTATCGAATATTGCCATGGCAGTGCAATAAAATATAAATGTCCGGAAAAGAGAAAATATATGGAAATGGGCAATTTCCTTTACATAAAAAGCAGTATACAGTAGATAAATGAGGAGAGCCGGTTTAGAACTTTTCAATGGATAGGATTCTTACATCAGATAACTATGCGTTAAATAGACAACTGATATATATCACACTATAAAAAAAAAAACTAAACTAAACTGAAAACTATTCAGTTTAAGCTTACAAACGTATAGGTATTACAAAATTTAGATCTAAAATGAGTATCAGTAACGTAAACAAATTGTAAGCTAAAAATACTAAAGGAAATTTTTTTTAATTATCATATTTAATAAACCTTTAACTTTAAATTGATTATATCCTATCCTTCTCCTAACGCTGCGACAACTGGTGTGAAAACTGACACACGAAGTATCCGAGCCGCGTTCTCCCTTAGTTAATGTACGTGTGAATGACATATAATAGCTGCGCATTCTACCATAGCAAATAAACTAGTTGCCTAAGGTAAGCCGGGCTCGGGTCTAACACCTAAGAATTGAATGTAGTAATTATGAGAGTAAGGTCAACGAAATGTTTCAAATAACCATTAAAATAAAGAAGAGGATTTCTATTACAATTAACCAAACACAAACACTCGTAAGGCCCTGCCCAAAAATCCCAAATTCAACGTTGGCGAAAATAAAATCATAATAATTCCCAATGTAATTTAATTCATAGTGAAGCCTCCTCCCCTAAAGCTAAAATAAAAAATTCCAGCCCAGCAATAACTGCACCAGTGTAACACTATATTATAATATCAAAAGAATATCCGAACTATACATATCTCAAAATGAAATTCAAGTGGTCAAGAGAGACAATACATGTGCGGCTAATGCATTTATGCACGCATGCTGGGACCCTCGGTGGACATAAATAGACAGAAAGAATGAAACGTAGTACTAGCCCAAAAACAAGATGAACAGAACCGTAAACATAATCCATAATTATTAAAGCGAAATGCTAGCCCCTTTGGAAAATTTGCATATGATAAGTAAATCCTATGTATCCTATGCTAATTTTGTACGATCGTCCACGGCAATCGTACAAAATTAGCATAGGATACATAGGATTTGCTTATCATCTGCAAATTTTCCAAAGAGGCTAGCATTTCGCTGTAAGGGTTTTTATGATTTATGGGGTTCGAGTGAATAAACAATATAATTAGTAAAAGTTAATAATGTAGCCATAGTTCGCTGGTTGCCAATATAAACGCGATCAAAACAGAATGTTGCAGGGATATCCTAAATACCATCCTAGTTCTTTCCTAACCAATGTAATGTGAATTTTTAGTAAAACAAAAAAAAGAAGCAAGGACCAACAAAAGTGTCATAAAACGTTTTTTCACTCACTTATAGCTATCCTACTATGTAACTCAAATACGAACCAATATTCGCCATATAAACAATTTTCCGTATATTTCCCTAGCTGTCACACACTATCTGCTCCCGTAATACACGGCAATATCCGTATATCTAAAACTCAATCTATTATGTAACCGAGGCGTATATTGCGGTCAAGAGATGTGGTTTGAGATGAGGTATACGAATTCTTACACTGAATGCGATCACACATTCAAAAAGAAAAAACAAGTCAACTTTTGAGGCAATTAGGCTAACATTAGACAATTGGATAACTAAAAGAAACTCAGAATGTATAAGAATATAATTGATTATTGTATAATTATAAATAAATAATGCCTATAAATACAAATATGATGTATAATATAGATGTATTCATGAAATTTGGTATTGACCATAAGCCTCAATTGGGAAAATCTAGTAAATAATTGGAATAGTAAATTCAAGTCACAAAAGAAACGGAGAGCGAGAGAGAGAGCGCGAGAGACAGAGAGAGAGAGAAAGTACTATAGTAATTCCGAAGTAAACCCCATTATTCCCATTTCCCCATCAAAAATTCAGTTTCTCACACTCCAATGGTGATTATGCGCATACAACCTTGACGGGCGATTAAGAGATTTTCGGACGCATATTTCCCCATTTGCATCGATGAAATTTTCCAAAGAAAAAAAGAAAAGAGGAGGCAAATTACCTTGAAATGATTAGGCCAATTACTTATTGAAATTGAAATTTACATACTGTACTGTATTATGCAAATTGAAAAGTACTGTACTTCGAAAAAGGAGAGGTAGAAAAGAGAGAGAGGGGGGGGGGTAGAGAAAATGATTTAAATTGAAACGTACTGTATTTTAAAGACAAAAAACGGGGAGTGTGAAACCAGTTTATTATAATGTCAATATCGAATATCAAAAAGTTCTGATTGTTAACAATATTAGAAATTCAAAAATTTGAGGCGGTAGACCTAAAATAATTCCCCAAAAAAGCAACAGTGACGTCAAAATCCCCAGGGAGGAATCTGTTTTGAGTTTGGAACAAAAAGAAGAGCTCCTTACTCCTTACACTACACAAGAAATAAGATATCTAGGGTTTTCTAGGCATAATTCGTCAACGCCAACATAATATCGATTTCTTCCGTGAAATAGAATCGGCACATGTTTATAAACATGTAGGTCTTCGAAAAGCAATGCGTCAAATATTGGAAAGTGAATATTTCTTTTCTAATTTCAGGAAAATCTATTTTCATTGATTGGAAGTTACGGAAATACACAAGAGAGCACGAACATCAGCAAAATAAAAATAAATAAACAATAAAATAAAATAAGAATACCTCTGATTCCAGTTTGACAGGCCATTCCGGCGGGATTTCTTGGAAGTTTGGGGATTTAGGAGGTCCACGGAGAGGTCCAATAGAGGGTCCAAGAAAGGTCCAAAATCCCGGGTGTCAGTCCAAGAGAGTCGGAAATAGCCAGAGCCCTCTGACTAGTCGGAGGTCGGTCGCGGGGTTGTGTGCCCGCTCGCCGCACTGCGCATTGTACACTGCAGAAACGCAGAGGAACAGAATCTCTAACGTATCTCGATTATTCACACATTTCCACATTTGTTTTCTGTAACGCGGCTGCGTCGCGGTCATGATGTGTACAATTCAGTGTGTCTCGCCCTATAACGGCAATGCTCTCTCTTACTTCTGCACACAATAAGCGTCTACCGCAGGCGGTGCTCTCTTCAAAGTATATGTTCTCTATTTTTCCTTCGCCTCAAATGCTTTTTTTTCCAACGTGTGAATCATCACTCTCTTACCGTAGGTTTCTCTGTGCCTACTCCATAATTTTGAAACTCGGTTTAATTATCTGCGCACTGACTAAATGCCATGTTCTTTACCTGCCAGGAATACATCAAAAGTTGCTCGGGGTTCAACCTCACTGCATTCTCTGCCTGACTTCATAACAACAATAAAAGCTTCTCCAGGAGAGCGACATATAAAAATCTCGAAAACTACGAAATGTAGCTGCGATAGTTTGCCAGTATGTTTTCCTTGCGTTACGAGCATCATGAAGACTGAAAAACTAATACTCCCATAAACACTAGTTCTTAAACCCAGTAGTTTTTTTCTTGATAAATTTCCATATATCATTGAGGCACATGGTACGACCCAATTAGCCAGACCCTCTTTCGTACGGTAGGAATTGCCATAAAATGACGCAAAAGTTGACTAGCTATTTAAAGGGAATGTCAACCCGGTTTTGCATGTTGGGCTCAAAAAAACCTTACGTTTTGCAGGTAAGGAAAGTGAAAACAAAAATAAACAAAATCTAAAAGATAAGAAGAAAACAATTTCAAACTCCTACAAAAAGTGCCTTCACTATGGGATTTCGGTTTTTTTTTGCTCAATTTTTTTGCATTTCGTCAAGCAACGGGATTTGAACAGTGGACGCGACGCATCGCGACTTGCGGCGCGGTCCCTATGTGGTTCCCAATGAGGTTTTGTTCACGTTTAAGACACAATTTGAAATATTTTATTCTGCCGTCATTTTTATGGGTATACTGTATTGTGCGCCTTTCGAAATTTACTTAATCTGCGCCTGGAGATGCCTTCTGCGCAGATTCCCCCTTGACATGCCCTTTAACGAAAATCCTACGGTACATCTCAGAACCGTGAAGTAGTCAAAATCTTCCCGTGAAGAACTCAAGCCTCAAGAATCTCGTTGTTTTTGTTTTTCTCTGTACCAGCACATCTCGTGGAACGCTCCTCGTTCGTGATGGACATATTTTGACAGGACTTCCGTGAGACTGGGTCTATGATCAACAGTGCTCCAGTCTGCACAGTGTCTATATGGGAATGGAGAACCTCTCTCTCTCGTCTCTACCTCCCTTTCTCTCTCACTCCCTACCTCTCTGTGCATCTCTCTCTCTCTGTATCTTTTTCTTTCCCTGTCTCTCTCTCCTTCTAAAAGTTTGTGCGGATTTGCAGCTTTTGAAGCACCCATTTCCCGTTCCTACGAAAAATCCACTCTCGCGTGTCATTCTCGAGAACAAATCTCCAGCCGTGTAATTTGAGTTCTTTCTTTAAAGGGCTATTTCTATATTATTTACATTCATATGTATTCTGGCGTGTGAAAAAAATGGCGTGCAGCTTGTACGCAATTTTTGCGCTGCACCCGCGCAACTCTGGCTTACAGTGAAGTATTTGCGTTTCTTATGAATTTTGCACATTTACTTTCACTCTCAGCAGTACCGAGAAACATCAAGGACGCTAACGCGTCCTTTGTCTGTCAGTTTAGTGTGCGAGCGGTGACGCCCTCGCACACTAAACTGACTAAAGAGTGACCGCGACGGTCCCACGTCCCATTCCTTGACGCGCAATCCAGGTTCATTTTTTTCTTTTACGCTACAAAAAAGTTTTCTCGCAAATTTATCCACAACAAGACAAGCGTGTTTACAACTGTAGTGTTCGAGAGATGAATAAAATTTATCAGGACCATTGATGGTAAAATAGCAAGTAACAAAGCGTGAGCATCTGTACTATAAGAAGTGTTTCAGAAACAGGTATTTTAAAAAAACATTTCAGACGTGTTCAACAAAACAACCAAAATAAATCTATCATTTTATATTTTATATCACAGTTATGCTCAAACAAACTCAAACAATGTAGGTTGTGTCTTGTAAAAGTGAGTAAAATGCACGACGAAGTATGTTAATTTGAATGGAAAGACCGACTACCCATATTTTGATCGAACTCCATAATTCAAAGAAAATTCTTAGATTTGATTTCACAAAATATCTTAACGTTTTTATAGAGATATGGCACGCGGTTATGCAGTGTTTGCATGAAAAATGTCGCACCGAACGGAACGAAATTTGCATAGGTAATGCGCAGACAGATTTTAGACCTATTGTTCACAACCCACGTGCCATACCCGCTTTAAAAGTGTTTGATATGCACATCGTAGGTGAGTTGACTTTGAAAGCCGGCAATATTCATCGTCACCATTCGGACCACATAAGCATTATCGAATGCGGCCATTGACTGAAATAAAATATATTTGTAATTATTATTTATTGCATTTATAAAATAATTGTAGATTTGAAGTTAACGTGTACTGCATTACTCCTTTCTAATTTCACATTACTATGATTTGCTAATTTGACATTACTATGATTTGCCGATGTGGGAATACTTTTGCAGAACAGCGAAAATTATGTTTATCTGACTCTGACAAATTATATTAACTTTTTCTTTACGTATCATCAATAAACTATTTTTATAAAGTGTACTTGTGTACTACGCGGAAAAAAACATACGCAATCACCATAAAAAGATCTTGGCACAACTAGAAATAAAAAGTGCCTACCGCTAGATTTTTGTTGAGCGAAACTATATCATGAACCCTCGCTGCTCGTTCCTCTCGTGTCAAACCACCAAACTGTTCGTCAACATATGCCACGAGTAGCTGAATTGGTATGTATATAATAAAGCAAATTGTAACCTCATATAACCGTACAGCAGCTTACACAGCTGGAGCCTGGAGCCTGGAAAAAATGTTATTTATACTGTATTATATGATGCGTATTTTCCACTATGAAATCATTGAAAAATTAGGTTTTAGTCCAAGAGTTTTACCGCTTCATGTTTTAGGCGGGCCTTTCGCAGTATCTCCATACCTTCATCGGACAAGCTCATTGCTAAAACATTAACAGAATAAAAATAAACACACTTGTAGTTCATATAATTTTCTAATTCGGTCTCGTAATTTATTATATCAGTTAACCTCACATGCGCACATGATAAGGAAAACGTGATTGAACATTGAACAAGAAAATTTACCACTTTATATTTCGGCTTAGATCGCATTTGGGCGACTTCTATCTCTTAAAGGGTCAGGCCCATTTCAAATGACCCCTATTTTTGATTATTCCATCTGATTCTCCATGTCAAATATAGTAAGATGCAATATTTTTCTAATTTTCAAGCGCAAAATTCACACACTGTTCACCAATTTACCGTGGGCAGTCATACCCAACTATTTATCGCAGTTGGCACGCCCATTTGCGCTGATTGGCCAGTATCGCAATTGCCACGCCCAATAGAGCATATTGCTCAATTAGCGCGAAGGGGCGTGAAAACTGCGATAGATAGTTGGGTATGACTGGCAATGGTAAATTGCTGAATACTGCGTAAATTTTGCGCTTGAAAATTAGAAAAATATCGTATCCTACTATATTTGACATGGAGAATCAGATGGAATCATCAAAAATAGGGGACATTTGAAATGGGCCTGACCCTTTAATAATAAGGAGTGAAAAAAAACCAGAATGTGAAAAACCAGAATGTCAAGTGAAAAAAACAAGAACAGAATATTAACTTACAGCAACTAAATAGTCCTATCGCTTTGAGCAGAACATATTCCTCTCTTGTTATTTTCAACTTCTTGAATATTGGAATGATTTCATTGTTTCCGACGAGAGCCAGTTGATACAAAAAACGATCGAACCTAGTAAATGATTGATTAACATATAGTACAATATTTTCAAATAAATACGAAATAGATTTGCACCAGCGAAAGAAATAGTATACCAAGTTTACTACGAGACAGAAATCTTTTTACAAGATCCATGTTTAAGAGAATAAGACAAAACTTCGTGCCATCAACCACACATCATATCCCTCGAAAGACTAAAGTTTTCAAGCGGCGCTTCGTGTGTGTGCGAAACGTGAGCCAATTATTTGTAGCAACTGTGCCAAGAGCAGCACCAAAAGCTGCATTCCTATCTAAGAATTGTTGTCAATTTTTTTATTACAATCGCACTCATTTGCATATAATACTCTTCGAATTAAAAATTCATCGAACTTACTCTGAAGCGTTTTCTCTGGGTTTTGTCAAAACGTAGTGATAACCACTGGAGAAATTGATACCCGTGCAGTTGGTGGTGTATGTGTGGTAGACCATCTGTGTTAGAACAACGTGACAAAGTTGCGAAGCAATTAAATTGGCCTATAATAAGTATTATAAATACAACCAAGGTTGAATGCTACGTTCGAAGTACTGGAAGTCAAAAATTTTCTAACGAGAAAAAGGACGAACAATTACTGTTTTTTTTTTGGGAATTTTTTAAAGGGATTCACGAATAAAGATGCAAGCAGAAAACGTGCTAGACGCGTGCTACTCCGCTACTCGATCTTTTTTTGATACTCAATTTTTATGACACCGCATAATCATAATGGAATCTCTAGGAATTTGCTTTGACGTTCGTTTTAGCTCTTGTTCTTACCCTGTCCTCCTCCTTTAGGTCCACAAGATCGGGCATTCCAGAAACCCAGTCCAAATAGTGCACAATCAATCGACAGTATGCGTGTTTTGCAGTATTTTGCATGGAGGGTACCAACTGATACATGGCGTCCCATTGCATCTGTAGAACTGACAATTGGTGTTGATTGAAGAAACACTCTTATAATTTATTAGACATTTAAATATACAAAATGTTATTCGGAGATTTTGTACGAATACGACAGAATCATGAAGCTCAAAAAAGAGGTTAATTGCAACAACAACAAAAAATGAGATTCCCAACGTACTACTGTACTTGGAATATGCACAAAAACAAATAGATTTTTCTCAACATATAATTTACACTGGCACACAGAATACACACCAAAATATAATACCTACCACAATTCAATTTTTTTGAACGTTTTTAACTAAATGCCTACCGGTGTCCGTCTGCAAACTTGTAGTGGATTTTGCATAGCACTTCTCAAACCAACTTCCATATTTTGTCCGTCAAAAATTTCCTCAAATTGGCAACTGGGAATGTCATCACTGTAGCAATCACTAAATGCTTAAATAAAATGAAGTCACGAGGTTGTGTTTCTTTGCAGCGGAAAATCACAAGGTCTTGAAACTATGTATCAAATTATAGAACTGACAAAGAGTAGCAACAAGCTTAAACTACTGTGGAACTGTTCATTTTTACCGAAGCCGGCGTAAGCAAACGAAGCATATTCCAAGTTTTCGGAGAAAATAATGTATGGGCAGAAACGGAGGGCCATGCATTCCCGCAAAAATTCCCAATAATTAATAATCAACTCACTTTTCTAGAGCCGTGATCGCCGTGACGTATTTTAATGTGTCACCGTGGTTTTCTTGTAATTGACGAATGAAATTCAGCCCGTATGAATATTGAGTATACAGAGGTTTCTGAAAGTTCTCTGGTTGTATCTTTAGCCCGTATTCTCGCGTCGCTGGTAGGCCTCTTAATTGGGAATGTCATATCAGTGGGAGAAAAACACGCGATTCTGGTGTACTGGTAGGAGGCGCGTCGCGTGTCGCGGTTTCCCAATTGGTAGCGGATTGGGAGGGCTGTTTCATGCATTAGACCTACCAGAGGAGATTACCACTACCAGAGCCTACCACTGCTAGGCCTCTCCCATTTCCAATCTGGTAGACCAACCAGAGGAGATTGGGAATGGCCTACCAAAATGACTTTCCCAAAGTGGCGCGAGAATATGGGCTATAACCTCTCTCTACCTAAGACATCCAAAATGAAGAAATTTCGAATGTGCTCATTCAAAGGTACTCATAAACTCTACAAACCCATCCCATTCCCGTCGAGAACGCTACGTGAAAACCGTGACCGTGTGTCATCTCTGGTCTTCACCCGCGCAGAGCGCCGCGTACCATCCCGCCTTGTGCGCTTTTGCAGAGGCGCACAAGGCGGGAAAGTGAGCGGCGCTCTGCGCGGGTATGTCTGCAGCGCACTATGCGGGAAAGTCGGCGGCGCTCTATGCGGGTTAGTGTGCGGCGCTCTATGCGGTTAAGTTCGCGGCGCTCTACGCGCTTATACTAGCCATTAGGCTCCTCCCCTTGCCCCGCCCACTTCACAATATAAAAAATATCATACAAAAGCGATAAAATAATTTTATTTATTCAACATTGATAGAATAAAATAAAATGAAAGCAGCACATTTTAAACCATTAAAAATAACTCGAAATAGACTGCGAATTGATCAAACATGAGGAACTTACTTTCGTAATATTAATGAACTAGGGTGCTAGCAAAAGTTTCATCAATATAAGTCTCTACACAATACTATACAACATAATTAAATAATTATTCATATCAATAACTTCTAAATGTTACTAGAGAAATTAAGGAACAGCAGTTAACTAAACTCAGGGACTGTATGTCTACGGTTACAATCTACAACAAAATAAGGCAAGCTGCAAATAAACTGAGTAATAAGTAACTATAATAGATGCTCAGCTAATGTGGAACTATTTTGTATAGAATGGCGAGAAGTAAAAAAAAAGTAGACTAAGTTAGTAGGATGCATGAGTTTGTCAACAAAAGAGACATACTGCTTAAGAATAATAATGACGACGAATGGGGGAACCTATCAGTATTTATCAAGAAACACTCGAGAACCCCAAGGACGACCGCGACCGCGCGACTACTTCTTGCCAAACTCTGCAGAACTTCAAGCTTTGGCGCTTTGTTGAAGGAAGAGATGGGATCTGCAATTTGCAATATTTAGATGCATGAGTATGGGGGTAAAAACAAGGGTCTAAATTCCCAGTACATCTAATAAAACATTCCGGTATGGTCCTTGATGTTTTGGAGGAAAATTAACTTGTTTTCGGTAGATGTGCAGCATTTAACGCTTACTGATAATAACGAAACAATAATAAACATACCTATGCTTTCCTTGTTCGTACTAATTGTTCCCAGATGCCAGACCCTTCACCTTTGTAAATTTTTAACCATCAAAAGGCGAGGAATTCTGGACGTTTGGCGATTGCTGTTGCGCACTAAAACATATAAGCTTAAGCTATCATAAACAACTATTTTCTTTGTATGCATAGTCATTTGCGCGTAATGCATGTATGTAGAGAGAGTTGTGCAACGTAAGGACCACAAACAGCCTATTCTTCCGGTATACAAAATATTTCAAGATACAATAAGTAGAAAAAAGATACTTACAATTAGCACTCACTGATGTCGTAGGTGAAGTGGTGAAGCCACAGCGCAAGGCCCATTCCTTCAGCCTTACGGGATACAGGCATATGCTTTTTCATCCTGCACATCCTGCACCTGCTGCAGACATCCTGCACAATAAACAATAGACAATAAACATAAGAACAGTTAAACAAAAAACGTCAATGGAACTTCAAGTGAATAAAACCTTAAAATGTACTAAATTCTATCATTATGTACTCGTCGGGATGACAATGGAAGATTCACTTAAACAGTAAACAAAGAATTATACACAACAAACTAAACAAACGGAAAATAATACGAAAAACGAAAGAAGAAAATAAAAAAATTGAGAAAAAAAATGCACTTTAGCGGCGAAACTCCATTATTTGTGGCAACTATTTGTTGCAACTACGGTATTGCAGCTGAAAATAATTTCTTGAGAGAAGAATTTTCGTGAGTGCGCGGCGCTCTATGCGGGAATGTACGCGGGAAAGTATGCGCTCGCAGCTGGGCGATCCAAATTGTCAAAATAGTGATTTCGGAGACATTGCTCCGGAAGCCCACCGTGCGGCGCTCTATGCGGGAAAGTATGCGCGCACACCGTGACCATGCGGGAAAGTATGCGCGCATACCCAGAACGTGCGGGAAAGTCTGCGGCGCTCTGCGCGCCACAGAACGTAGATAAACACCATACCGATTATTAAAAAAAACCATAAACAAACCATTGGCCGTCCAGAGTCCGTAAAATAGAAGACGATACCAGAGGAAGTTCTCGTTGATTGTATCTCCGGGAGACGGCACTGCTTACTTGTAGAAGGTTCTCCTGTAAAACATGGATCCTACATTAGAAAGGAAAGATAGGCGCTTGAAGCGTAAACGAAGGAGTTGAAGTACGAGAGTTTACATCAATTAATGTTCCAAAATACTGATTATGAGACTTCTGATTATCAGACTGATTAGTAGGAGACCTATGAGACTGATGAGACGAATGTATGTTTTAGTTGAAGCGTATACGGCGGAGTTCGGAGTATCTAGCGGAGAGTAACTCCTTGTTTTCCCAAACATTTGCTAGCGAGCATCAAACTGATAATTACCAAAGATACTCACCTCTGTGCTTATTTCGCAGTGGCTCCAAACACAGCTGATTCTCAACTTTTGTAGATCGCTTTTGTAGCTGACCTGTCCCAACGGCTTAAATAGAACTTGTTACTTGTTAGAGCCGATAACGTAAAATATAGCATAACAATTCCCAAGGCGACCTGGTGAATCTATATTTTGCTGTTTCCAGTCGTAACCACATTAAATAAGTTTATGTTCTAAGACAGCATAGAAATAAAAGGAAAAGAAAAGAAATGATACGCTCAGATACACTTTTGAACGGTATTCCGATCCGTTGTTGGGCGCTATGTCTTATCTTGAAAAATTAAGTTACTGCTAGTAATGTCGCAATTCAGAGAGTATGATCAACGTTGAGAAACAAGCGAGAAATGAGTACAAACGAAATAAGTAGTAAATAACCTGCTGGATCCATGCACGCCTTTAGGCATTTTTCGAAGCGACATCCCCGGCAATTTTTCGTCCATCTTTCTGAATAAATTAATTTTAAAGCGGAAATGTGCGAGCTTTGCGAAAATTGTGCAGGACAACATCATTCCCATGTATTTGCATGTAATATGTGCCCTTCGGTTCTGACGAACACGGAAAATTTGCACAAAATTCACAGAAAACAGCAATACATAGACGGGAAATTTCTCGTTCCTCCGTTGTTTATTTCGAACTACTTCACATTCGCTCTCTTTCTCTCCGTCACTGTCTCTCGGTGTCTCTTACTCACTCTGTGTCTCTTTCTCTCTCGTATTCTCCCCTCCTCTTTCTCTCTTTCTGTTTTCTTTTCTCTCTCTCACTCTCTCGCTCTTCTCTCTCTCACTTTGTCTCTCACCCCCTATCACTTCCTACAGTACTCTCTACCGTATATTTTGGATTCCTACGAAAAAAAATAAGTCTTATTGTTCCTTAATGTTGTATCAATTCGTAACCCTTCTCTTCCAATTATCCATAAGCCAAGAATCTGGGCATAAATCGTGTTTTTGCATAATATATAATTCTCTAATTGTTTACTGGTCCCAATTACCTGGTGTTATTTCGCAACTCCCATCCTTTGAGCACACGTATTGCTCTTTTCCCGTGATAGCTCGCAGAAAGAAAACTTTGCAAGAACTGAAATTTGGATTAGATAATTTTCTTGAGTCAAGGATAATTCATGAAGATTCAGTTTTGGCGTATTAGAGGGACTTATCAGAAGTAATATTTTTTCTTACACGGTAGTGAACAAAAGATACAATTCCACCAGAAAGTTAACTATAAACCCACTTAATGGTTTCAACGTTCAACTGAACTCAGTTTTTATTTTCTGATAATTTCTGAGCAATTTACGGTAACCAGAAACATGAGAACAATATTCAAAAAAAAAGTAGGTTTGTATAGACATTGCTAAAACTTACGCGCAGCACAGTCCTCCATAGTATCTGAAGACGCCCTTCTTATTGCTGCAAACCTGGCATACGGAATTCGACATCTGCACACAAAAAACTTGGTGAACTCTTGACTTGTTTAAAGAGAAATACCGGCCGGTTTTTGAAACGCATCGCGGATAACTTGCGGAATAGTGGATAACTGAATTGTTACGTATTTATGCTAATTTGCTCGAATATAGCTCGATTTTTTATTCTAATTTATGTTCATTTGTATATGCTGCATAAGAATGCTGATGTACTCGATGGTTTTCGAAAACCGGCCGGTATTTCGCTTTAACAGAAGTCTAGAAAAGGAACAGAAGGAACAGAAGTCCAAAAAAGGAATAACGTGAAAGTAAGGCTAAAGGTGCATGCACAAAACCAAACTCACGCCTCAAGTGAATTAAGAAATTCGTCATAAGGTCTAATTGCCTGAGTAATAAAGAATACATAATTGTGCCAAAACATGTTTTGTCTTACATATCTTATTATATAAGAGAGTAACTGTAGCGTGCGCTAGCATTCACGTTACGGAAGTAGAATTCGAATAAATTGTTCCGCTTTGGATATGAAAGAGTGCTGCAGCTCAACTCAGAATATTCTCATGTAAAACAACGATGCATGTCTTCATTCGTAAAGATTTTCATCTACGTTACAGACGTTTCATAAATATGGAAAGAAGACGCCTCAGGCGGCATAGCCGGCTGGTATTAGATAGTTTACAACATTTTCGGAAAATGTGGTATCATGATGAGTCAGCCACTAAAGGCAAGCGCGAGGTGTCCTAACTACTCATAAATAAATAAATCGTTTACGCTACAATTCAATAGCGTGCACATTTATTCAAGTTTAATACACCATAGTTTTAAAGCGAAATACCCGTCGGTTTTTGAAACACATCGAGTATACCATTATTCTTATGTGGCTTAGGCAAATGAACATAATTAAAGTAAAAAAATCGAGCTAAATAATTAGAGTAAATTTGCATAAATACGTAGGAATTCAGTTGCCCACGATGTAAAAAACCGGCTGGTATTTGGCTTTAAAGTGAACTTGCTACCCAACGGTCCCGAGCATTAGGCGACGAGTTCTAACTAACGAAATGCTCAAAGCCAGGATGGTTTCAAAGTTGTAAGACTGAATTCGACATCTGCAAAATCGTGGTGCTTTGTTCAGAAGACTAGAAATACAACGACTGAGTTTCGATCTTCGCACCCAGGGTTGACTATGCACGTTGGCATATGTTGCCGTCGGAGATTCGTGAATTATGCGATCTCAACATTCTGATCACTTGTCAGCTTATTGTCTTTGAAGGTCGAAAGCGCTACGCCAGACTTCCTTGGGTAGTAGGAGTAGACTTTTAGACGTGGGCAGGGAACCCCTTTATAAAGTGACAGTCACGTAGAATATTTGAAACTTATATAAACGCTTGAAACTTCCAAGGTTTATGTCACTGGACCCGATTATGCATGTTTTGAAGTTGAAGACAGACGTTGACATACCAAACAACATAATCATAAGTATGCGCACAGACCTGAGTAAGCCTAAGCGTGAGCGATCGTAGTGCCGCACAGTTTTGCTGTAAATCTCAAGTAAAAAAAAAAACAGGAACATATTTATCCTAGCAATACATGCTCATCGGGCTGGCAACACTCAGGGTCCGGTTCCTTCGCGGGTAACAGCACGCGGGCCCAATTTTTCGGGGTGTAGCCGTAACCGCACAGCGCGCGACAGAACGAAGAGTTTATGAGGAAAAGGAAATCATGAGACATAAACAATTGCCAATAAAAGGAGGGTGAACATATCAGTGGATGCACGATGTTAATCTGGGAACTTCTACAGTAAGACTGTTTTGAATCTAACAACCAAGCATCATCAATTTCAGATTAAGTGATTAAATAATGCCAGTTTGTTGTTGAAAAGGATAGGTTGCTAGGGGGCGGGGCCACATTAGCTTATTACAAAAAAGTGTGCTTTTTTGCTGTTGCAAATGTTGAAACTTTGTATAAAACAGGAAAAGGGCAGAAATGAGTACGTACGTTCATTCTAAAAGGTTTCGGGTCCTACCACAAAAGTTGCGCTGGACGTTGTTTTGCAAAAATAAAGGCATCTAAGTATCGAGTGTATGATGCTAAATTGTTCTTGGTAAAATTGTTTTTGTGTGACTTCACTAAAAATTAATTGGAAAACTATAAATCTATAAACACAGTAAAAGCAAATAAATGTAAAGGATTTACTGCTAGAATATACCAGACATAGATATTTTTGTATAAAAAACTGGACTCCGTTGTGCGGTTCGCTTATTGTGCATTATAGTTTCGTAATTGATCTTTCATGCATTAATTTGCATAAAATGTTATGCTTACAAGTAGATTATGCTTATAAGTATTATGTTGAGCTTATTGTTAGCTTTATTACCCCCACAAATTGACAAATATAAACTAAGCTCCCTCAATTTCCCTCCACAAAACTACATAATAATCTGTCAAACGCAACCTATCTAAATAGAGTTTTAATCCGATAATATAAGCAAAACACCTTGGCAATGAAATATTCATATCATATTTTTTTGCGTGTGCGTTTTTCGGTGTTTGGCCCTGTTCTTTTCATACTGTACATTTATAAACTCTACATATTTGGTGACCAAAGGAAAGCTGATTCTTTCATAATTTATGATTTGATTAGTTATTTTTTCATAATTGTTTTGTGAGGGTGAATAATGGGGCAGGGAGGTTTCTCAGAATTAGTATGTCCAGTCATGGTTTATTTGCAATGCCAAGTAGTAAACATCACGTAACTATTTAATATTTATTTAGTAACTACTACAAATTGACAAATCGACACTGAATGAAGGATACATCTAAGGCGCAAGTGGGATATATTAGCGAAAAAGAAATTGGGAATAAAATGAAAAAAAAAGGAAAAAGTGGTAAATATTTTTATTTCATCCATTTTAGCGTTTGGAACGACCACAGTAATTCCTTATTAGATCAGCTTTTGGCTAAAATCTCCTGTTTACATTTTGTATGCTAATGCACATTGACCATATTACTGTATCAAAGTATACCACCAATCACCGTATTATCTTACTGTAGTCCCAATAACACGATCAACCCTTCAGCACAAAATATAACTTGCGCACAGCTGCTTGTAAGACATAGATCACTAAAAGATTACTCGGTCAACCGTTTTTTTTTCACTGGAAGTCTACTTCTAGGCGCAAAGAAAGAGTACATTTTAATTATCTATCAGATGGGCTTGTACTACATCGCGTGACTAACATGTACCCTATTTACATAGAATTAGCAGAAAAGCACGTTTTGACGCGTTAATCTGTAAGATGAGAAGATGTAAGACCATATTGTGTTGTGTGTTGGAAGGTCCACTAGGTCCAAATGTGTTGAAAGTGTAATTAGATATTAGATTGGAGCGTATCTTGGATAATCCAATCCGCCTCACGTAACACACAAGACCGTAGTCTTTTGTACATTGTGCAGACTACACACATGCAGGGATTAATAACTAGTTCCTTCTTGAAATTGTTAAAACTATAAGCCATAGAGATAATGCACTCGTTGGTTCGAAACACGATTTGCACCTAAAGCCCAAATGGATATTATTGAATTGAGTCGAGTTCTGCATGAATTTCTGCAGCAATGTGAATCATAAAATTGATAAAATAATTTGGGTATCAGTGAAAAAGTAACATGAGAGTATCAGCGTGCAGTATCCACGCCTGTGGCGCATCGTAAATACACAAGGGCAGTTGGCACACTTGTGGCGCAGTAATGGCGCACTTGTGGCGCACCAACCGCACCTCCTACCTAATAAAGCTTCCCCGCGTATGCATAGAATCAAGTACAACACCATGAAAATTTAAAGCGAAATGCCAGCCTCTTTGGAAAATTTGCATATGATAAGCAAATCCGATGTATCCTATGCTAATTTTGCGCGATTGCCGTGGACGATCGCGCAAAATTAGCATAGGATACATAGTATTTGCTTATCATATGCAAATTTTCCAAAGGGGCTAGCATTTCGCTTTAAGCTCAAGTTCAGGGAATAATACGTTATTACCACCCTGACTAAATAACGCGTGACAGTCTTTTATTGGCATTAAAAAATTGAGATATATGCATCACTGACGAAAATACCCATTTCCTTGACCGTAGAAATTTGATCAATGTAGTTTAGGTTACGGTAATTATCATCATTCTAATGTGATTAAATTGGCTTCATGAACCTTAGCGCCTTATTTTGAATATTATCAATGATTACCGTAATACTAGCTGGCATAGAAAAACAGGATTTTTTGTTGTATTAGGACCCTCAGAAAATACATCTCGAAAACAAAATGCGCAACGAAAGCGCAAAATATTATATGTTTTCGTTAGTGGAGGGATAGACTGCAATACTATTGTTTGGAGTAAAACAAAGGAATAATCAGCAAGTATATTTTTTGTAAATGAAAATACGCTGTTGTGGAAAGACTATTTTTACTATGCTTCAGGTAAAGTAAAGTGTGGCTTACAGTACGCACACAACGCTTTTTGGGTTATTTTGGTTAGCATAATACCAATTTGACAAGTGAATCTTTAACGATGAAATATCATCGAATATTCTAATCGTTGTCCATTCTTTCATCCGGCCCGTGCTTCACTTTGTACTATGTACCTGTGCCCTATTTGTGTTTCTATAAATCATTTATATTTTTAAACACACAAAGTGTCTTTTCCTAATTGTATTTTTTTTTTCGTAAACAGTTGGATTTTCATAAAGCTTATAGAAGAAATTAATATTATTTTGGTTCTAAATTGACTGAACTCACTGAACTCTATCTAATATTGACCAGAGATGCCCGCTGGCGATATACCGTAGCTGTAAACTGTAAACATGCTCCACTTATTATCCTTCGAACTGGATACCGTAGTTGAGATAGTTATTTGAACTTGGCGAAAGTTTTGGTCGACCAACTCGGTTGACATCCCCCCCCCCCTATGTTCTTTGGTTTGTAGCCAAAATGTGTTATTTGTGATATGTTGAATTTCAGTACCCGTTTACTAATTAGTGCCTGAAAGCGGTGTAATTACCTATTAATAATATGCTTAAGTCAATAAATGCGTCATGGTATTTTCTGCTTTATTTATGACGATGTAAAAGTGCATCGTTCACACTACACACGCAGAGGGATTATTCAGTTTTTTTTTTGAATAAGTGGTTTAAACTATAATTCCCATCCTTGCTTAGTGAACCCAAAGGTAATAAAAAGACATGATGTACATGATCTAGATCTAGGAGAAATAGATGGAAGAATAAAAAAATCTGGAATGTACGAATAACACTGTATCAGTTTATGTTTTGCTGTGTTTAAATTTAAATAATTTCCTGTGAATCTCAGATAGGTCCAGCTGAAACGCCGTAAGAATCTTGTGACTGTGCGAAAGTGGTTTCGCCATCTGGAGGACGAATCACCATTTTATTCGCAACGCAAATTTTTCACATTACAAAAGCTCAGCGTTGCAGCGAAGGAACGAATGAGGGTATGATGAAGGCACTGATGATTATTATGTGTTGAATTATGACCCTTTATCATCATAAAAGTAAACCACAACGTTGTTCTTTTGCATAATGAGCTTCGATTGCCTCTCCACCCCTTTTTATGCTGCGGAACATTTTATTCAAATTGAACTTCCGTAAAGCACAGGGTGCTAGGCTAGCGCACACAACTGGATTTTAATCTTTTATATACTAAGATGTCACAAAAAGTAGTTTGTCGATCATTAGGTGTTTCAGTACCTCTATGTCATATGTTCTGCTAACTATGAACACTGCACATGGGTGACATGGGGCAGATGTAAGAGCAGCAGAAAACATAGAAGTTATGTATGCATATTCGTTAATTAATAAAATAACTTGCCATCAGTGACATTGTTCAGTGCCACTGGGAAAGTGGGGTCCTATTCTAATAACCATACTTTGATGAAGTGTCCCAGCGGCAAGAGATGTGGCCCATCTCTCACAACACTGCCCTAGGTCTGGGCCACAAAGAATACACTCACTTTACAACAGTTGGCGTTTTCTACTCCATTTATATTTATCCTCTAGGATCTCTTTCTTATATATACTTTACATATCTTTTATGTACATACACTCTGTTAATTAACTGCGATTTCGCACCGAAAAAGTGGGCTGTGCGAATTCGCATAGCAAACTTTCCAAATTCGCACCGGCAAAATATCCGGTACGAAATCGCAGACTCTCATGTGTTCTGCGAATTCGCACCGAAAATCGTGAAAAAACTTTTCCCTCTCTCCTACTCTCCTCTGTGCCTGCTCTCTCTCCTGGGATTTTGCACTGCGAATTCGCAGAGCAAGAAATCCAAAAAGAATTCCAAGAGAATTCTTTTTGCTTTTTTTCCTGTGCGAATTCGCAGAACAACATCAGAGCATAAGTTAAAGTCTCAAGTCTCGATTTGGTAAAAATGTTCCAAAATACATAGAGCCAAATGTGTGCGAGTACTGTAGAAAAATCCACACGGTGTTGTCGGGAGCACTTTAAGACCTGAAAAAATAAATAACCGCCTCTGGAGCTCTGTAACTCTTGCGTTGACATGCCTCTATTTTTTTTGTGATCCATTTTTCGTTACACCGACTAAAACCATATTATTATTAAAAGGGACAATTATAGTGACCCTTCCTTTTACGACCAATGCAATTAATTGTTTTTTTGGCAGTTGAAGTCCGATTGAGTAAGCGTTACATCTTTTAGGTACATGCAATGGTTCTGCTGAAGTCTCTTGAGTGCAATCAATGTCATGACCGATTATATCCCTATTATGTCCCAGAGACAGCACCAGTATTAGTGAAAGGATGCTCTTATTGTTCACAACTGTTTTGTGGAAAGTGTATAAAGACGGGGATAGGCGCACAATGTTCCGGCCGAGCATATTACGAAGCCCCAACCTGTCGTTTACAAGATTCATCCCCTCATTACGCAGCAATGGCCTATTTCGACAAGTTTGCCCCTGCTGATGAAATGAGACTTCTCAGTCTTCAAAGGTGGAGTCCGCTTTATTGTCGTGTTTGCTCGTCGAGGAAAAGAGCCAACAGTAAAGGCCTTATATTTTGCCCCTACTGTTCCCCTGCTACTTGCGCACCAAAAGATTGCAAGGAGATGGGCAGCTCGGCCGAAACCCAAATTATTTGCGAACTAAACGAGCTACTTACGAATGATGATCGAAAAGCAATTCAACCGAAAGGAATCCAGCTTCTACGCCAAGTATGCAGCTTATGTGGAGATCCAGTAAAAGAGAGGATTATTACGGACAGCGGCAGAATAACGTGTGCATATTGTCGCGGAAGCAATAAAACTTACAATATTTGGGATATTGAGTGCGCATTCTATTTCGATGTATTTCTACAGTATTTACCGGATGTAGACGACCTAAAGCTACTCACTTATTCAAAGTGGACCCCGTTGAAATGTGACAAGTGTTCCGTGGTTTTCTCTGAAATTGAGGAGAAGCTGCCGATGCTGGACAAGAATCTACACAAGATTCTGTGTCAGAAATGTACTGACGAGGAAAATTCATCAGAAAACAGAGAGAATTTTATTAAATTGCACCTACTCATCGACATTATCAAGGAGTTTCGCCGATATTACAAAAACAATGGGATTGATTGCGAGACGAAGGAAAACGTTGAAGACGTAATCCCACTAGCCACCCAACCTGAGTACTACCTCGAGGAACAGCTTCTTGAAGTGACGTCGCTGATTTGCAACTTGAAGGCATCCATACCCGATACACCTCGGTAAGTACCTTATGCTGAAAATTCGTGGAAATCTATATAAAAACTTGCTCAATCATCCTGTTTCTGTTTTCTTAAAAAAAGAGCGATGAGTAGAAATTGCGATATCAAAAATGTATGTCCCCGTATTATTTGTTCTTCTGTAGTCTGGCATTTGCCGTCATCAGTGAGTTGTTTCCCTAGTTAGCTTTTTCTATGACTTGGCACAGGGACTAAGTTTCGCTTTTTAGTATGTTCTCCTATATTTAATGACAATTGAATAAACATTTCTAATTTATGTATGAGTGTGACCCTTTAGTGTAACATCTACTATTCATTTTCTAGGTGCCAATGTGGCAGGTACGAAGCCATCGAGAAGATGAAGAACTGCAGTACATGCCACATTAATGCGATATGTCGCGACTGTCTGGTAGAGTACCACTGGACCCATCAAATCACAGATACGATGCCTGAATTACTGGTTGAAGTCGTCAACCATGAATCTGAGAAAATTCAGCGGAACCTCGGAAAGTGGCGCGTTCGGCTGGAGCAGACAAATAGTAAAGTAAGTATTTAAATTTTTACGTCTCAAATTTTACGTCTTACGTCTTTACGTCGACTAAATACAATACGAATACGTCTTTACGTCTCTCATATTAAATACTATACTTCTTTACGTCTCTCAGACTAAATACTATGCGTAGCAAGACTACCTTTTAATAGTTAGTGACTGACGTGTTAGCGATACAACAAGTCATCTGGCCGGTTTCCCTACTCATTATTTTAGGGAAAAGAAACATTTGGAAATCTTGTGACGGCGTACGAGAAGTTGTTTTTGAAAGCACTGGAAAGCAAGGAACCGGCTGAATTGCACAATCTGCTGTCCTTGGGTGATTTTTCGGAACTCGACGATCTTTTGATTGAGACGATGACTACAAATTACAAGGTATGCTTCCAATCTTCCAAACATATTATATGCACAGTGTCTCTTATTAAACGAACAAAGTTTATTTGGACGTGGATGTGCGACGAAGTAGAATAGTGTACAAAAAACTGGAGAAAAGGCTCTCTGATGTAACTCAAACAATGTTAGCGCTATCGTGCTAACAAAGGATTTTACGAATAAAAATTTATCCGGTGTCGGGAAACGAACTCTCCATCACGATAACGGGGAACTGCACTCTTCCGAAAAAGAACAACATTTGATTTGAAAAACGCGTCCGATTCTGGTCCAATGAAAATATAATATGCGTTCGATTCTGGTCCAATGAAAGAATATTATGCTTTACAAAGTACTACAAAAGTTAATACCGTTTTGTTAACAGCAATTGTTGAATACACATGTGCATATGCAATGCAACACTATTAATTGTTACTGTATGTGATATTTGACCAATGGTTAGATATCGAAGAGTGTACCGTACTTTGTATGTACAGTAAAAAGAAACCATCCATTTTTTAGGCATTTGAAAAAATGAACGAATTTTGTGCGAAACTGAAAGGAGTGCCTGCAAGCGGGATGATGGGGAAACGTCAGTCTTCAACTGAGCGGTAAATACCTTCTATCCAACTATGTTCAAAAAAATGAAAAACAATATATCATTGGAATAATTTTATTTTCATCCAGTCTTCTACTTTTTTTCCTTATGCATTACCGGCGCGTTACTTATGAATAGGCAAACCATGACGTCCACACGTGGTACTCGTACTGTGACTGCACCTAAATCAGCGATGTTATCGGGCGTGCAGGGATCCACGCATCATGCTCAAGCTGCGGAAGCTGGACCTCAAATGAATAAAAAGTAATTTATTTATTCGTTGTATTCCAATATAGTTTCCTAACTCCAGCAGGACCAAAAATCGCCAAGAGTTTTTGTTAGTCTTTATTATGCCAAAAATTTAGGAACCACGGTGGTGACCAGCATAAAAAGCAGAAGTGGCAACAACGAGCGAAGAAGTCACATAAATAAACTTGGTACCTTGCTCAATTACACTATATCTGATTTACTTTGCTCGATAGCTTCCTGCTCTCTCTCTCTCTTGACTCGCACTGAAAACTGCATGCAAGAAATGGATGAAATTGATCTTATTTTACCGATCGCTTAGTGATCGTAAAATGTTTGTTCGCATTGGTGATGCTATATCAGATATCGTAGACTGTCATAGTGGTGTGCCCCAGGGGTCAGTTTTAGGACCTATTTTGTTCTCATTATTTACTTCCGATCTAGCGACATCCCTAAGAAACCTAGGTGTTTCCTTCGTAATGTACGCAGATGATATTAAGGTTTATAGCACTATAAATGATCCTCCAGACCGAATTTTAATTCAAAGTGCCATAAATCTTGTACATGATTGGTCAATTGATAATCAGCTACCTTTGGCCCCTCACAAATGTCAAGCGTTGTATATCGGTCCAAATAATCCAAAAGTAGATTATATTTGTAATGCAGTCGTTATTGACAAGGTAACACATCTCAAAGATTTGGGCTTTATTATGACCGAAAATTTGTCGTTTTCTAGACATGTTGCTTATGTGTGTGGTCAAGCACGAAAAAGGATGTTTGCCCTCTTCCGCACTCTGAAAACTAGAAAGGCAAACCTTTTGATTCTTGCTTACTCTCTCTACGTACGTTCTATTCTGGAGTCAGGTTCAGTTGTGTTTAGTCCATATAAGAAAAAGGATAAACAAGCTCTAGAACGGATCCAACGTACGTTTACAAAGCAAATTTTTATGCGTTCCCAATTGCTCAATTACAATGATACACCATCTAGCTCTGATAGGGACTCTCTATTGAAGCTTGATACGCTTGAAAATCGTCGTAAGAAGGCAGACGCTAGAATGCTTAGAAAAATATTGGCTGGCAAATGTGCTCACTTACGTTCATTGTACAAATTCAGACATTCTACTCTGTCCTCTCGACGTGGTCGTGTGAAAATATGTATCCCTAGAGTAACTAAAAACGTTCGTAGACATTCCTTTTTGCATAGAACTTCTGATTGAGAAAAATGCTGCTTTATTCCTGTAAATTTGTTGAAACAAATGTCACTTATTTTAGTTTTTGTAGTACATTTTCATTTGTTTTTTTGTTTATTGTTATCCATTTATTCGCTGTTAGTGGCCTTATATTGTCAAATCTGCGCGATACTTTGTTGTCGTAATAAATGTTATGTTATGTTATGACTACCCCACCTATTTATGTTGGGGGGGGGGAGCTGTATTTTGCGAAAACTCTCCGGAGGTAGTGTTCTACCGAAATAGGGAGGATAGTATTTTACTGGTGGTAGTATTTTTCGAAAATGGGTAGTATTGTAAAAGTTTACCTGAGCGGACTACTTACTTACCCCCATTTTACCTGATTATCCCTTTTTAGTGAATATGCTGCCCCAGTTAGGGATTTTACTAGCCAATCACCTGGAGTAGTATTCGTAACGGGTGTAGTAGTTTTGCATTCTTGGGGCAGTATTTTTGCACAAATTTTTTCCGGAAAACTACTACCCCTTTGTCGTGGGGTAGTATGTATATTCCCGATTTGGGTAGTAAACTACACTGGGGTAGTATTCTACAATTTTACCACCGCCGCCTTCACATACCCCGCCTTTACATGTTTGTATACTTCCAGTAATTTTTCAATTGTACTATGTAAATTTGTTATTGTGAATAAAATAATTAAGGTCTGAAAGCGGTGTAATTTAATATGCTTAATTCAATAAATTAGCCATGGTATTTTCTGCTTTTTTGTGAAGACGTAAAAGTGCATCGTTCACAGAACAACTACAGACGCACAGAGATCATTCAGTTTTGGTATAAGTGGTTTGTTTAAACTATAAATCCCATCCTTGATTAGTGAACAAAATGTAATAAAAAGTGTACATGACGTAGGAGACATTAAAGGGTCGCAGTCACTACAAAATCATCATTTTGAATCGTGCTTACTTGTATTTAGTAATAATAGAGAAAAATACTTTACAATTTGACTCCTAACTCCGGGAGTGAACAAGTAGAAAAGTAGTTCTATACCGCGGGATTACGAAACGTGTTGGGATGCCTGCAGATTCCTTGCATTACATGCAAAAAAAAATTATATTCCATATTTTCCGAAATAATTTGCATACTGCCGATCGGGAAGCGGCCGTCCAAACGCGTTTCATAATCCCGCGGTAATTTAGTAGAACTACTTTTCTACTTGTTCACTCCCTGAGTTAGGAGTCAAATTATTCGGCTTTGGTAAATCATACGTTTCTATTCTTCACTAAAAACCAGTAAACTCGAAGTAAAATGATGAGTTTATTTAAAAACAAGCAACACATCGTTCGTGAACGCGGATAATATGGAAAATGGGCATGATCGTTTAAAGCGGTGTTTTGGAACGGATTTTCGAAAACCCAAGAAAATCAATATTATTTGAATAAAAAATATCTCCATTCAATCAGTAATGTGCTCAACCATGCCTCACTCCCCTTCATATGACCACCCCGGCTGGTAATGTGCCAAAAAGACTTTTTAGTTATTTTATTGGTTTTAGACACTCGTGCGCACAAACAAACTGGAGTTTCTTAAAATGCTGAAATACAAGAATAACTCTACGATGCGGTGTTACTTTAATTTATGTTTTTGTTAGTGCCGTGTATAAATTTAAATAATTTCATTTGAAACTCCGTAAGAACCTGGAGACGCCATCTAGAGGACGAATCATGCGTTTTATTCGGACCGAACAACGCAAATCTGTCACATTACAATAGCTCAGCGTTGCAGCGAAGGAACGAATGAGGGTATGATGTATATACTGACGATTATCATATGTTGAATTATGACTATTTATCCTCATAAAGAGTGCAGTTTGTTGTTTGTTCCAACTTGCTCCTCTTGTATTTCAACCAAGTCCTGCATTTTTCCATTATAAATATACCAGACGATTATCCCCGTCTGTGGCGTCTTTCCAATGTTAAGTAGGCGACACTTTGAAGTCATCACAAAATATGGGCATGTTTATACGAAACGACTGAAGACTATATTGCAAAGTTAGTGTAGTACAAAATTTCTAACTACTCTCCTTTATATAAAACCAAACGGCTGCGCCGCTTTTAGGCGTCTTTCCGCACTTATGAAACGTCTGAAACGTAGATGAAACTCTTGTGAAAAAAAGTAAACCAAAAAGTTGTTCTTTTGCATAATGAGCTTCGATTGCCTCTCCACCCCTTTTTATGCTGCGGAACATTTTATTCAAATTGAACTTCCGTAGTTTGTCGATCATTAGGCATTTCAGTACCAATGTCATCTGTTCTGCTAACTATGAACTCTGCATATGGGGCAGATGTAAGAACATCCCAAAACATAGATGTTCTGCATGCATATTCGTTAATTAATAAAATAAATTCCCATCAGTGACATTGTTCAGTGCCAATGGGAAAGTGGGGTCCTGCTCTAATAACCCTACTTCGATGAAGTGTCCCATTGGCAAGAGATATGGTCCATCCCTCACACTGCCCTAGGTCAGGGTCACAGAGAATACACTCACTTTGCAACAGTTGGCGGTTTCTACTCCATTTATATTTCTCCTCTTTATTTCTTTCTTATATACTTTACATATCTTTTATGTACATACATAAGTTAAAGGGATGGGTTCACTAGAAATCACCTTGTTTTTTATGATTTAGTTTGATTGTACAAAGGTATTTTTGAATTTTTAAAAAATATTTTTTGAATTATTAACTAGGCAAGACATCAGGTAAAAAAGGTGAGTATTATAAAGGTTTATTGATAAAAACGACAAGTAAAAATAACAGGGTAGGCGAGAAAATAATAACCAGGTCCCACAGAGTAAAGGGTTCAAGTCCTTTACTACTTACGGGGAACATTAAATTAAATTAAAAATAAATACGAATACAAAATAGTAGATACATCGAAAAAGACCATTATTATACATGATATTTATAGTATTGATCGTTCTTCCGATATTTGTGTGCAACAAGATAAACCAGGGAAGAGAGATATGGCTGAAACACGCTCTTTTTCATTGTTTTAAGTAAAATAAACGATGAAAACTACTGTTATTTTGCTCGAAACAGTGTGTTTCAATCACTTAGCTTCCCTGGTTTGGCTTATCTTGTTGCACACAAATATCGGAAGAGCGATCAATACTCACCCTTTATACCTGATATCTTCCCTAGTCTTAGTTAATTATTCAAAAAAAAATTTTTATGCTCGTTGTTTAAAGGGATAGGTTCATCTCGAATTGCACCTTTTTTTATAATTTATGTTGATAGTATGACCTATGACGGTCAAAATGCGAAAATTGCAGTAAATTTCCTTTGCTCCCCGTAGTAGGAGAGCTTGCTCAAAAAAGCTAAACTACCTCGAATCTATAAAACAATTGGGGTACCGCAGCCATGGTATGTGGGAAATAGCGCAGCCGGGCTGGAGGTGCAGATATTGTTGTGATAGACAGAGGATGATAAAAGGCCCTGTATTTTCTAGCGTCTCCAGCCCAGCTGCGCTATTTCCCACATACCATGGCTGCGGTACTCCAATTGTTTTATAGATTCGAGGTAGTTTAGCTTTTTTTGAGCAAGCTCTCCTACTACGGGGAGCAAAGGAAATTTACTGCAATTTTCGCATTTTGACCGTCATAGGTCATACTATCAACATAAATTATAAAAAAAGGTGCAATTCGAGGTGAACCTATCCCTTTAAGTTTACCTTTGTACAATCAAACTAAAGCATAAAAAATAAGGTGATTTCTAGTGAACCCACCCCTTTAAAGTCTCAAGCGATTTGGTAAAAATGTTCCAAAATACATAGAGCCAAATGTGTGCGAGTGCTGAAAAAGCCAAATGTGTGCGAGTGCTGTTACAAGAAATGCGGCAACATCGAATGAAATGATGACCAAAATTGTGTCCTTGAACCAATACGCACCGTAACCCTAATAATTGTCCAATAAATGTCCGTGCTGATAATGACTCGACGAACGTTATTCCACTAATTAACCGGTCGCATACCTCGCGCGCGGGCATTATAACATTTGTTTTTTTTATGGCTAACTGTGGCGCTTGGATAGGGCGCAACTTTTTTAATCAATAAATTTCTCGGTGAAAACAGCGTTTTCCGTCGGAGTTTTTCCAACACTGTGTTTTTCATACTATGCACTTAATAACAACACAAATATACATAAAAGCCAAAAACGGTGGCTTTCTTATACACTTCACATCTCTTCTATACATAAGTTAAAGCCGCAAGCGATTTGGTAAAAATGTCCAAAATACATAGAGCCAAATGTGTGCGAGGGCTACAGAAAAATTCAATGTTGCGTGTTGTCGAGAGCACTTGACGATTTAAAAAAAATAGATAACCGCCTCTGGAGCTCTATAACTCTTGCGTTGACATGCCTCTATTTGATTTTCTGATCGCTCTTCGTAATACGATTAAAATAAACATTTCTAAGTGACACTTCCTTTACGAGAAATGCAATTAATTGTTTTTGGTAGTTGAAGTTCGATTGAGTAATCAACTCATCTTTTAGGTACTACCTGTAATGGTTCTGCTGAAGTCTCTAGAGTGCAGTCAATGTCGTGATCGATTATATCCCTATTATGCCCCTGTGAACCAACCATTATTAGTGAAACGATGCTCTTATTGTTCACGACTTTTTTGTGGAAAGTGCATAAGGATGGGGATAAACGTATGTCCCTCCCCAGAACTATACTACGATGACATATCGTGTCGTTTACAAGATTCATCCCCTCATTACGCAGCAATGGTCTATTTCGACAAGTTCGCACCTGCTGACGAAATGAGACTTCTCAGTCTTCAACGGTGGAGTCCTCTTTACTGTCGGTCTTGCTCGTCGAGGAAAAGAGTCGACAGTATAGGCTACCTGTTTTGCCCTTATTGTTCCTCTTGCGCACCAAAAGATTGCAAGCAGATGGGCAGCTCCGCCGAAACGAAAATTGTTTGCGAACTAAACGAGATGCTTACAAATGATGATCGAAAAGCCGTAACACCCAAAGTGATCGACCTCATCCGCCGAGTATGCAGCGTATGTGGAGATCCAGTCAAAGAGAGGATTATTACGGACAGCGGCAGAATAACTTGTGCATATTGTCGCGGAAGCAACAAAACTTACGATATTTGGGATATTGAGTGCACATTCTATTTCGATGTATTCCTACAGTACTTACCGGATGTAGACGACCTAAAGCTACTCGCTTATTCAAAGTGGACCCCGTTGAAATGTGACAAGTGTTCCGTGGTTTTCTCTGAAATTGAGGAGAAGCTGCCGATGCTGGACAAGAATCTACACAAGATTCTGTGTCAGAAATGTACTGACGAGGAAAATTCATCAGAAAACAGAGAGAATTTTATTAAATTGCACCTACTCATCGACATTATCAAGGAGTTTCGCCGATATTTCAAAAACAATGGGATTGATTGCGAGACGCAGGAAAACGTTGAAGACGTAATCCCACTAGCCACCCAACCTGAGTACTACCTCGAGGAACAGCTTCTTGAAGTGACGTCGCTGATTTGCAACTTGAAAGCATCCATACCCGATACACCTCGGTACGTACCTTATGCTGACAATTCGTAGTTATCTATATTAAATCTTGCTCAATTATCTTGTTTTTGTTTTCTTTAATTGAAAAAAGGAACGATGTAGAAATTGCACTATCAAAGTAGAAATTGCGGTATAAAAAAATATGCGGAATAAATGCCCTGCAGTGATATCCTACCTAATACCTTAGCAATACGTGTAGCACGGCAGTTAGGACTTTATTATGCGCCGCAATAGAGCATATATGTCCCGTATCCCTTGTTCTACTGTTATCTGGCACTATCCCGTTATCAGTGAGTTGTCTCCTTGAGTTGGCTTTTTCTATGACTTGGCAAAGGGACTAATTTTCTCTTTGTAGTATGTTCTCCTATATTTAATGACAATTGAATAAAAATTTCTACTTTATATATGAGTGTGACCCTTTAGTGTAACTTCTACTATTCATTTTCTAGGTGCCAATGTGGCAGGTACGAAGCCATCGAGAAGATGAAGAACTGCAGTACATGTCACATTAATGCGATATGTCGTGACTGTCTGGTAGAGTACCACTGGACCCATCAAATCACAGATACGATGCCTGAATTACTGGTTGAAGTCGTCAACCATGAATCTGAGAAAATTCAGCGAAACCTCGGAAAGTGGCGCGTTCGGCTGGAGCAGACAAATAGTAAAGTAAGTATTTAAATTTTTACGTCTCAAATTTTACGTCTTACGTCTTTACGTCGACTAAATACAATACGAATACGTCTTTACGTCTCTCATATTAAATACTATACTTCTTTACGTCTCTCAGACTAAATACTATGCGTAGCAAGACTACCATTTAATAGTTAGTGACTGACGTGTTAGCGATACAACAAGTCATCTGGCCGGTTTCTCTACTCATTATTTTAGGGAAAAGAAACATTTGGAAATCTTGTGACGGCGTACGAGAAGTTGTTTTTGAAAGCACTGGAAAGCAAGGAACCGGCTGAATTGCACAATCTGCTGTCCTTGGGTGATTTTTCGGAACTCGACGATCTTTTGATTGAGACGATGGCTACAAATTACAAGGTATGATTTCCATACATATTATATGCGCAGTCCCGCTTTATAACGTTTATTTGAACGTGGTCGTGCGATAGTGTAGAATATTGAGATGTAAAATTTTACGTATAAAATGTTCTCCAGTATCGGGAAACGAACACTCCTTCACGAGAGCGGGGAATTAAAAAATCTAATATGTGTCCGATTCTGACTCAATAAAATAATATTATGCTTTACAAAGTACTGTCAAGTTAGTCAAGTATTTAATACCGTTTTCTTGCCGAAAGTACATATGCAGGATATGCAATGCATGAAGAAAATATTAATATTTTACTGTGGTAGTTGACCAATAGTTAGATATCGGAGACGTACGTACAGTAAAAAGAAAGCAACCAGTTTTTTTAAGGCATTTGAAAAAATGAATGAGTTTTGTGCGAAACTGAAAGGAGAGCCTGCAAGCGGGATGATGGGGAAACGTCATTCTTCAACTGAGCGGTAAATACTTTATAAATAAATATTATAAATATTTATTAACTCATAAAATGTGTGCATCAATATGATGAAAGGTTGACAAGCAGCAAATGAATGGCCATGGTATTAATTATCTTGAGCAAATTTATGTGAGTGTTCGTACATTACCTCAAAAAATCACAGTGAAGATAACAACAATAATTGCAACACATTGGGCATTCCTACAAATTGGGCTTTATACTCAACTATGTTCAAAAAATGAAAAACAATATATCATTGGATAATTTTATTTTCATCCGGTCTTCTACTTTTTTCCTTATGCATTACCGGCGAGTTACTTATGAATAGGCAAACCATGACGTCCACACGTGGTACTGTGACTGCACCTAAATCAGCGTTGTTATCGGGCGTGCATGGATCCACGCATCATGCTCAAGCTGCGGAAGATGGACCCCAAATGAATAAAAAGTAATTTATTTATTCGCTGTATTCCAATATGTTTCCTAACTCCAGCAGGACCAAAAATTGCCAAGAGTTGTTGTTGGTCTTTATTATGCCAAAAATTTAGGAACCACGGTGGTGACCAGCATAAAAAGCAGAAGTGGCAACAACGAGCGAAGAAGTCACATAAATAAACTTGGTACCTTGCTCAATTACACTATATCTGATTTGGGTGTCTTTGCTCGATAGCTTCCTGCTCTCTCTTGACTGGCACTGAAAACTGCATGCAAGAAATGGATGGAATTGATCTTATTTTACCATGACTACCCCACCGATTTTAATGACTACCCCACCTATTTATGTTGGGGGGGGGGGAGTTGTATTTTGCGAAAACTCTCCGGAGGTAGGGTTCTACCGAAATAGGGATAGTATTTTCCCCCAACTGGTGGTAGTAATTTTCGAAAATGGGGTAGTATTGTACAAGTTTACCTGAGCGGACTACTTGGCTGCCCCCAGTTTACATGACTATCCCTTTTTAGTGAATATGCTGCCCCAGTTAAGGATTTTACTAGCCTATCACTTGGGGTAGTATTCGCAACGGAAGTAGTAGTTTTACATTTTTGGGGTAGTATTTTTGCACAAATATTTTCCGGAAAACTGCTACCCCTTTGTTGAGGGGTAGTATGTATATTCCCGATTTGGGTAGTATACTACACTGGGGTTATATTCTAAAATTTTACCACCGCCGCCTTCACATACCCCGCCTTTACATGTTTGTATACTTCCAGTAATTTTTCAATTGTACTATGTAAATTTGTTATTGTGAAGAAATAATTAAGGTCTGAAAGCGGTGTAATTTAATATGCTTAATTCAATAAATTAGCCATGGTATTTTCTGCTTTTTTGTGAAGACGTAAAAGTGCATCGTTCACAGAACAACTACAGACGCACAGGAATCATTCAGATTTTGAATGAGTGGTTTGCTTCAACTATATTTTCCATCCTTGATTAGTGAACCAAATGTAATAAAAAGTGTACATGACGTAGGAGACATTAAAGGGTCGCAGTCACTACAAAATCATCATTTTGAATCGTGCTCACTTGTATTTAGTAATAATACTTTACAATTTGACTCCTAACTCCGGGAGTGAACAAGTAGAAAAGTAGTTCTATACCGCGGGATTACGAAACGTGTTGGGATGCCTGCAGATTCCTTGCATTACATGCAAAAAAAATTATATTCGATATTTTCCGGAATAATTTGCATACTGCCGATCGGGAAGCGGCCGTCCAAACGCGTTTCATAATCCGGCGGTAATTTAGTAGAACTACTTTTCTACTTGTTCACTCCCTGAGTTAGGAGTCAAATTATTCGGCTTTGGTAAATCATACGTTTCTATTCTTCACTAAAAACCAGTAAACTCGAAGTAAAATGATGATTTTATTTAAAAAAACAAGCAACAGATCGTTCGTGAACGCGGATAATATGGAAAAATATGTGTATTTTGAAATGGGCATGATCGTTTAAAGCGGTGTTTTGGAACGGATTTTCGAAAACCCATGAAAATCAATATTATTTGAATAAAAAATATCTCCATTCAGTCAGTAATGTGCTCAACCATGCCTCACTCCCCTTCATATGACCACCCCGGCTGGTAATGTGCCAAAAAGACTTTTTAGTTATTTTATTGGTTTTAGACACTCGTGCGCACAAACAAACTGGAGTTTCTTAAAATGCTGAAATACAAGAATAACTCTACAATGTGGTGTTACTTTAATTTATGTTTCTGTTAGTGCTGTGTATAAATTTAAATAATTTCATTTGAAACTGAGATAGTGCGCAGCTGAGACGCCGTAAAAACCTGGAGCCGCCATCTAGAGGACGAATCATGCGTTTTATTCGGACCGAAGAACGCAAATCTGTCACATTACAATAGCTCAGCGTTGCAGCGAAGGAACGAATGAGGGTATGATGTATGTACTGACGATTATTATATGTTGAATTATGACTATTTATCCTCGTTATGAAGAGTGCAGTTTGTTGTTTGTTCCAACTTGCTCTTGTATTTCAACCAAGTCCTGCATTTTTCCATTATAAATATACCAGACGATTATCCCCGTCTGTGGCGTCTTTCCAATGTTAAGTAGGCGACACTTTGAAGTCATCACAAAATATGGGCATGTTTATACGAAACGACTGAAGACTATATTGCAAAGTTAGTGTAGTACAAAATTTCTAACTACTCTCCTTTATATAAAACCAGACGGCTGCGCCGCTTTTAGGCGTCTTTCCGCACTTATGAAACGTCTGAAACGTAGATGAAACTCTTGTGAAAAAAAGTCAACCACAAAGTTGTTCTTTTGCATAATGAGCTTCGATTGCCTCTCCACCCCTTTTTATGTTGCGGAACATTTTATTCAAATTGAACTTCCGTAACGCACAAGGTGCTAGCGCACACAACTGGTATTTACTCTTTTATATACTAAGATGTCACAAAAAGTAGTTTGTCGATCATTAGGCATTTCAGTACCAATGTCATCAGTTCTGCTAACTATGAACCCTGCACATGGGGCAGATGTAAGAACACCGAAAACACATGTGTTCTGTATACGTGATTGTGAATTAATAAAATAAATTGCCATCCGTGACATCGTTCAGTGCCAGTGGGAAAGTGGAGTCCTTTTCTAATAACCCTACTTAGCTGAAGTGTCCCATTGGCAAGAGATATGGCTCATCCCTCGCACCTCGCACTACCCTGGGCCTGGGTCACAGAGAATACACTCACTTTACAACACTTGGCGTTTTCTACTCCATTTATGTTTATCCTCTTTGATCTCTTTCTTATATCCTTTATCTTCTAATCAGGTACATAAATTATAAGTCTCAAGCGATTGGGTACAAAATACTCCAAAATACATAGATTAGAACCAAATGTGTGCGAGTACAGTACTGTAGAAAAATGCAATTTTGGGCGTCGTCGAGAGCACTTTAAGACACCGAAAAAAATAGATAACCGCCTATGGAGCTCTGTGTGACATGCCTCTATGTGTTTATATATAAAGGTTTATTGAGGATATGCAATTAACACATCTCAGAAGGTGACCCTAAGATATAAGATACCACGCTTCACAACGCAGTCTGATAAGGGACCAAACTACAAAGCATTTAAGGTAGATTATGCTAATACTAACTTTATTTAAAGGGACAGGCCCATCAAAGTAAACCTATATTTACGATACGTCCATAATGACTATCAAGCATTTTTATTACAATATATACAAACTAAATTTCACATTTATTTGCCATTGAAAGCTTTTTTCCGATGCGCTCTGCTCAAATGTATACCGTAGAGCCGCAAATATCCTTGTCGTCAATGCAAATTTATCGTGAAATTATAATGCGATTAAAATTTGCATATATAGCTTTGAAATCTGCAGTTTCATGGTATACATTTGAGCAGAGCGCATTGGAAAAAAAGTTGTCTAGGGCGAATAATGGTGAAATTTAGTTTGCATATATTGTAATAAAAATGCTTGATAGTCATTATGAAGGTATCGTAAATGTAGGTTTATTTTGATGGGCCTGTCCCTTTAAGAAAACAATTTACAAATAAAACATACATGAGCGTAAATTCACAGATAATGTATATAAAAACATCGGAACAAGGTAAAAAAAAATGTTCTCAGTAAAAAAATGCAGGGGTTCTTTGGGAAAAAATTGCGGATTTGCATTTACATGACTCTTCTGCATTTTTACACTGATTAACTTCGGACGATTATTGACAAGATCTGCAATTCTATGAAGAGTCAATTACTATCTTTATACCTTAACTTAGACTTTTTAACAACATATGTGTGAGGGCGACATAGCCGAGTTGAAGTTTGAGATCTCAAAACGAAGTGTTGCGATAAGCACGGAAAGTCATACATATTAAATAAAAGCTTAAATGTAGTGTAATGTAACGTAATCAATGCACTATTTATAATTTTGTTTTGAACTACTTAGTTTTGCAACATTGTTTATTTCATCGTGTTGTAGAGAACTCTCTTGCCTGCGTCAGCTGGCAAGAGAGGGCTCTCGGCTCGGTTATAGTACTATATATAAAAAGAGGATGGATAGAAAAGAGAGGAATCATAAATCAGACATTGTGATTTTGTTACTTTTTGCAACTTTATGCAATGTGTTAGAAGTTTATTTCTATAGTTTATAGTTCTCGTAAATATTGATGAGTTTAGTGGATTTAGGGGAAGTTGGAGTTTTAGTGGAAGTTTTTAAAGGAGGAGGCTCACGAGAATGAAGTGCCCAAACACTGATGAAACTTGGGTTGCGCGCGGCGAAACCCTGGCGCGGAAGTGCCGCGCCGCGAGATCCTGGCGAGAGCCGGGCGAAGACTGGGCGGAACAAGGAAAATCGACCGAAAAACTGCCCTCTTCTGGGAAAACGGTTCGCGGCGTCTTCGCCCTATCTTCGCCAGGTTGTCGCCAGGGATTGTACGGAAAACTATTTGTTATTCAGTCAAGTGGTACGCAGCTAATTTGGTTTGGACTTGCGCAAAATCTTGCGCGGCCATCTCCATCTCCAGCGACCACCTCCAGTATTTTGTATTTTATTATATTTAAATGTTGGCATGTTTTTTATCTTATGTGTGTTTAATTAAAACTGATTTCCATCACCTATGTGGTGGGGAAACATATGGCAAATGTTTAATTAGTACTTTCAGTTGTTGAGGAGAACAACCATGTTTAGTTAATCATTACAGCGGCACTGTTTATAAAACAGCGTATTTACCGTAATCTAGCTAATTTATTTCGCATGCACGTTGCTTTTTTACGTCGGAAGAAAAAAATTGCCCGTTCGCGATCGCTGCACTTCCTTCACTCCTCGCTTTCATTCGGTTTCCTTCTATTTTTGTTTTGTTTTCTGAGCTATTTTATCGGGATATTTATGTGAATGTAACCTTTTCAGTTATGTGTGACCCGACGGTCCGCTGGTCTGATGTTGGGTCAAACAGGATGATTTTTTGTTGGTTGGTCTTTTAATTTATTTGTGTCTTATGTTCCTTTTTATATATTTGTCAGCACCCTCCGTTCTTTATTAAGCCAGTTATTTTATTTCAGTGTGACATCGCTTACGCATTGTGTGATGGAGGACATGTACGGATTTATTTCTCTCGCAGGGTAGGTATGTTTTATTTATTCAATTATTATTGCCATCTGTAATCTCACTCTTTTCTCGTGTTACAAGAAAGTAAAGAACCCGGTATGGGCCCGATCGCATTCAAACGGGTAAAACACTAGCATTCGAGTCTAAGACTGTCTGAATGTGTCCGTATGTCTGCTATTACGTTTTCTTTAAAGCGAAATACCAGCCGGTTTTTGAAACGCATCTCAAATATCTGCATTCTTATGTAGTTATGCTAAGTGGGGCCGGGTCGGGTTGGGGTATATTTTTTATTCTAATTTATGCTCATTTGCATATGATGCATAAGAAAGCAGGAGTACGCCTTGTACGCGATGCGTTTCAAAAACCGGCCGGTATTTCGCTTTAACGAAATATGGTTAACTATGTAAGATTCTTACCGCTAGGCTCGCTTGGGGGAAGCTTAGTGATAGCATTTAAAGTTTGGAACTGTTTCGTGGTTCGTGTGGAAGGAGAGCTGGGTTGGTGGTTTGTGGAGTTTATCCAATTATTTATTTTAATTTCTTTAGACCAATTCCTGGGCTGTAAACATTCGTCTGAAGACGAGGCTTCGATGTCTCCTTTGCCTCATTTGACGATATGCAGTTCAGGTAAATATCCGTTTTTGTTTGTTTATTTATTAGTATACTTCTTTGCTGACGGCTACAAAGTAACGATAATAAGTAATATGTGATTTGTTACTGGACGGGAGTTAAATGTTTTAAGTTTGTGTCTTGTCTTAATTGCCTTTATATTTTAATTATTTATGTTTCTGTGCGCATCTCTGTGATGTATGATGTAGTAAATTATTATTGTTAATAATAATAATTAAGTGCAGTGGGCTACATCGTGATGCACAGCTGTGAAATGTAGCACGTCGGAGAATGATGGCACAACTACTTCACGAAAATATAACAGGTCAGTATTTTTGTCCACTTATTATGTATTATTATACGAAGTATGCTTCTTGCGTGTTTCTGTAACCAGAGTGTGTGTGCTCTAAATGGTTTCGGTACTGCATATTTCGGCCTGTTAACTAAAGAGTCTAAATTGCGGTCTGGTTCATATTTTAAGTATTAAAAAAACCTCTACGCTCCGTAAACGTGTTGTTATGGTCGTTCATCTACGGTAGTGGATTCCCGTTATTAGTTGTTGCTTAATAGCTTATCAATAGTCGTATCAGTTTATCTATAAGCAGTCAAGATTTTCCAGGCATCTTCCCCTTCCCAATGCGGACGATCGGACTTCCGACTGCAAAACAACAGAAACATTGGCTCACAATTAGGATGGCAAATCGGACGAAAGTGAGAGCACTTCTCGAGTTTACACTAGGTTCATTTACTGTCTGCATATATGCTGGTATTATTTAGTAATTATCACAAAAGAACTTAGGGAAAAACAGACCTACAGTAAACTGGAACTAAAATAGTAGTATTTTGTAAATTGCGGATTCTAGTTGACATTAACTAGTCGATTTATTTTATTTATGCCAGCCTGCTACTACATGCATTTGTCTTTTAATAGCTGTAGCTCTTTTCCTCCTTATTGTTAATTGAGGAGCCCACTATCTGAATAATTTTTTCGAAAATGAGATCATAGGCCGTATTCACCACAACATTTACCCGGATAAAATCGTTTCCCGGGAAAGTATTTTACCCAAAATGACCATTTTTACCTTTTCCCGGAATTCACCACTTTTTCCCTTTTCCCAAAAAGCGAGCTGGGAAACGGAAAATTTTACCCGAGCTTGGCACGGGTAAACCAGAAATTACCCAAGTGTTGTGGTATATTTTTCGTCGAAAACATTTATTTAAACATTATTTCTGTGTTTTATTTGAATGTTTGACAATAATAACTATCTATTTCTTTAAGCAGCACAAAAAATTAAGATATTTACGTTAGTTTTTTTCTATTCTCTTCCATTATAACGATAAGAAAATACTGTAAGGGATATCTACTATATTAATACATGTTAGAAGGCAAATAATGCGACTTGAGCATTCGACAGACTTCCGAAAAGCTTGTCGTACTATGAAAATGCACGCGTCCGGCATATATTCTACCCTAAATAAATGGTCTGAGTGTGCTATGGATGGAGTCAATGGACTATTACATTTTTCTCAAATCATCGCAAAGGAAGATATAGCTTAGGAAGTCTTGTATAAAAAATATAATAGACGTCCCCCATCTCCATAAAAAGGTTTTGGGTGAGTACTACCACCAAAGACAACACTATCCGTTGTGGCTCTAGTGGTTAGGATTTGTGGCTCTCACCCACAAGGCCGGGGTTCGATTCCCCGCAACGGAAGCCTGTTTTTGCCCTTTATCTTACCGGGAGAATGTCTTTACAACCTATCTGTACAACCTTATTAGCAATTTTTCGTTGGGTATTGTCCTTAAATCTCATCTAACGGAAATTGTGTTGATCCGAACTCTAACTATATATTAATAATTATTGAGCGTGCTTATATTAAGCAACGAAAATATACAAAATTATTATTACAATGAAAATTAAGCATAAACATATCAAATAATCATATTTTCCTTGAATTTCCCCTTGGGTAAAATTCCCCGTTTCCCAAATGGAGTGTGAATTCGGGGAGGGATAAAAAGTTTTCCGGAAAGGGCAAAAATATTTCCCGGGAAGGATTTTCGTTAGGAAATTGTCCCTGGGTAATTTGTTTTCCCGGGGAATTTTTTCCGTAAGAATGGTGAATACGGCCTATAGTGAAATTTAGGGTATTAGTAGGCTCATATCATAACCTCCACTAGCCTCCATATAGCTTTTCCTTTTCGTATTCTAGCTGACAGCTTGTAAATTCAGTTAGTTTAGAGAGTTGTTTTTCTTGATGTCTTCGGTGTATATATTCACTTTATCATGATATTGAACCAAAGTGCATGTAAGTTAAGTATTTTACTTTTTACATGATTATCCGCCGTAGTGAGCTACTTTTTCCTTTTGTACTAAACGCCGGGGCCGGTGTTCTTTTCAATGTGTTTGTTTTGGTCATGAACTGAAGTAAATATTTATTATATTATGTGTTCTATGTCTGTGTGATATTTGTGTATTAATTGTTGTATTATTGAGCATTTATTATGAAGGCTAGCTGAACCCCCTGTATGCATATTTCACGGCCGATTTTTCTATTCTGGCGAAGACTGGGCGAAACCGCGGCGAAATCTGGGCGAGGACCTGGCGAAAGCAGCGCGCGGAAGAGAGTTCGCCATTCGACTGTGGCGACCCTCTAAAACCTTCGCCGCGCACTCGCCACACTTCCGCGGCGCGCAGTCAAAGTTTAGCATTGTAGTTTCCTTTTATCGAAAGTTGATGGTATTAAATTCCGAAAGACATGCTTTACAAAGCAAAAGCTTTTAATTGGAAGGAGCAAATCAACATAGAACTATGAAGTCTATAAAAATTTTGGATCGTAGTAAATGGTTGATTTCCACAGTGGGCATGCAAATTTACAAGTCATTTTGCAAGCCGGCAAAAAATTTGAATGCCCACTATAGAAATAAACGATTTACTACGATCCAAAATTTTTATTGACTTCATAATCTTATATTGATTTACTCCTTCCAATTAAAAGCTTTTGCTTTGTAAAGCATGTCTTTCGGAATTCTCCGACCCAAAGTGCCGACCCAAAAAAAACTAACTCCGACTCTGGGCGGTCCTAGTTTCCGCCCCGGGTCGAAAAATTTGAAAAGGGGTTTGGGGTTTGGTCGGAGCAACCACTGTTTGGAGTCGGCACCAGCGTAATTTGTACAGAAGCGTAGCCCATAAATTGCACTACAAATGTTTATTGCGAATAATAAATACACAGCAGTTTTTTATTCTAAATTACGTTCGTTTGCACTGCACAATAATTCTACTAATGAGTGTTATGAATGCAAACGTGCATTTTGCTTCTTGCATTAGAATTCGAACGCATTCGAATTACTGCGGGTGGAGGTATATTACGGATGCTAGAATTTGAGAAAGGTGGCTAGGTAGATACCGAACTGATTCATAGACATGCCGTAGTATACGTTTACGTTATGATATTTATGCTCTTGTGCTGTTCTGTTATTTTTTCTGAAAATTGACTTCTTTTCGCAACGAAACTCAAGCAGCTTATCGTTCCATCTGGCTTAATTTGCCAACCTCTTGTTATCATTTTATATGATGCACACGGATTTTATATATAATGTGTCATTATCTTTTCGCAGGTATTAGAGTTAGAGGAAATTTTATCTTTTTCTTTTTTCTATCCGTAGGGGAGAAAATACTCTTGCCAACATAAGATAGAACCGCGGTTTTAGCACTGCGGTATTTTTATAGGCCTTCCGTTGCTTACTTCTCGTTATCAGCACGTTGATGTCCATACTGGTAGTGTGCTTTTACCGTAAATGTATTACTTTCCGTATGAAAAGTTTTCCCTGATTTTTCTGAGATAAACGTCCTAGCTTACGGAAACGTGGCGTTGAAAACCGTTTTGCTTAATTGCAAAACTGGCGAAGATATTCGCGAAAGAAGATATGCACAGCTAGTTACCGTACGCAGAAATAGCCAAAAACGGGTTTTTGGACGTGCACCAAGCCCATCAAAGTGAACCTATATTTACGATGCGTTCATAATATTTTTTTACATTATATACAAACCAAATTTCACCTACATTCACCCTGGGAAACTTTTTCCGATGCGCTCATCGTATATTCGTACCGTAAAACTACGGATATCAAATTTGTCTATGCAAATTTCAAAATAAAATTGCTTTATAATCATTTTGAACGTATCGTAAATATAGAATACCAGCCGTTCGAAGAGCCCTACGGGCTCTTCTCCGACTGGAGGAATCGGCCTTCGGCCGATTGTTTCCCTATTTAAAAAAAGAATTGCTAAAACGTAAAAAGTTAACTCTCGTCTCTTTCTCTTCCGTGCCACACACGTCTCTGATTGTGGAAACGTATACTAATCAGTTTCGATCTCCACTCGACTAATGCTAGCATGCAAATTTGCCATTGAAGGGCTCTATGTAGAGCAGATTGTTACTCTTGTGATAAGCTAGCATAGCTCAACCGGTAGAGCGTTGGACTGTGAATCGAGAGGTTGTGCGCTGCTGTGGGTTCGAATCTCGCCAGCGATAAAGATTTTGTATGCTCTTCCGATCGAAGAATTTTTCTTTATGAAGGGATTTCGTTGTGCACATAAAAACAAACCCGTGACAAACTCTTCTCCTTTATATAATAAGATAGGTTTACCAAAACAATGTGGTAAAATTGACAAAATCAATACCAAGAATAATCTAACTATGCAACACATGTATTTAAACACAAAAAGCACTTTAAAGGAGGAGGCTCACGAGAATGAAGTGCTCAAATAGTTTCCTTTTATCGAAAGATTATGGTATTACATACCGAAAGACGTGCTTTACAAAGCAAAAGCTTTTAATTATAAGGAGTAATTCAATATAAACCCATGAATTCTATCAAAATTTTGAATCGTAGTAAATATTTGATTTCCATAGTGGGCATGCAAATTTTGCGCTGGCGTGCAAAATGACTTGTAAATTTGCATGTTTAACTTGCAAATCTTCCTCGCATACGATAGCCGATAGCTTATTTTATTTGACTTCGAGTTCTTTAGATTAATTAATTCCTCCAAACTAAAGCGCTGAACCTTATACTGCTTGTTTTTTGGAAGGTCAAACCATCATCCTTCGATAAAAGGAAACTATTTGAGCACTTCATTCTCGTGAGCCTCCTCCTTTAAAGCTCAAACTGCGGTATATCTGAATATCTTCTTTCGTGAATATCTTCCCCAATTTTGCATACTAATTGTAAGCAAAACAGACTTCACATCCACGTTTGAGTAGTCAGAAATTGGGAGGGGGGAGGGAGGAGGGAGGACTTTTTTACTTGGCCTCATAGTAGACAAAAAAATCGCTAGGCTTCATCATAAACAGTGCCTGCCTGAAATGAGTTGTTTTTCTTTCCTTGTTTGTGTAGTATACCGGAATAACACGTCATTATTCATAGGTATAGGTTGACTCACGATGCTATATTGCATTACTACATTTTCCTGTTATACATATTTTAGATAATTGCCCATTTGTATCGTCACAAATGGTTCTTTTGAAGTTGCTGCAATGCTGCCACTGCAAGGGACGATGTTACCCGTATTTCAATGACAAACCCTTCAGACTGTTCCTATGTTATCACTGCCGCAATGAAATTTACTGTGGAGAGTGCTTCCATAAAGATGGAAAACAATGTGCAGAAACTGAAAGACCGTATTCTGGCGAGAACTTTCCTAATGCAGAAATTTTATTTTATTTCGACAAGTTCGCACCTGCTGATGAAATTGGACTGCTCAGTCTTCGGAGGTGGAGTCCGTCTTTCTGTCGTACATGTTCGTCTACTAGTTGCAAGAAAGTCGCAGAAAATGGAGTTTTATTCTGTTCGAGATGTGATAATTATTCGCCAAATTGCAAACGATTGTCCGAATTCTTCTTGAGCTAAACGATTTCTTTCTTTCTGATAATAGAAAAGCCATTATTGCAAAAGGTGTGAAACTTCAACGTCAAGAATGCTGCGAGTGTAGAACCACTATAACGACCGACAATATTACTGCATCCGACGACGGAAGACTGAGGTGTCACCAATGCCGCAAAGGAAACTGTTTCGTTGTTAACCATATTGAGTGCATGTTCTATTTCTTCAAATTCCTCAATCACATACCCGGTATGGACGATTTAAGAGTCCTCACTTATTCAAAATGGACTCCTTTGAAATGCGAGAAATGTTCTGTAGTTTTCTCCGAAATTAAGGATCGAATGCCAATGCTGAACACCGAATTGCACAAAATTGTGTGTCAGAAATGCAGCGAACAGGGAAATACGTCAGCAACAAGACAAACTTTCATCAAGTTACACTTTCTTGTCGACATGATCAAAGAGTTTCGTTGCTATTTCAAAAACAAAGGTGCTGATTGCTTAACCTCGCAACGCCTTGAACCTGCGACTTTTCCTAACCGTCTTCCGGAAATCAATAACATGAACATGGAGCTGAGTAGTGTGGCTTCAAAAGCTACAACCAAGGAAACAAGTACATCTGCTGTCGCACGGACTGCACGGTAAGCATATGTATAATCTGGCGTTCGTTTAAAGGAACAGGCCACCTCAGGAAGCCAAAATTGTTATTATTTTTATTAGATTCGCCGCGTTTCCATCGATCTGAATAAGTAAAACAAGTTCGGCATAAAATAATCTCCAACGAAATACAAATGCCCTCTAGTACCGTGATTAGGATATGGGTGGGGTGCATAAAAAACCGTGCTCTCGCGACCGTTGTTTGCGATCCAAAAAGCCAAAAAGGGCGGAGTTATGAATGTGCGTTTGATGCTTTTGTAAAACAAACGATTTATTTTGTTTGGCAAGCCAAACTGCATGTCGCCGCGTCTTCGTCATTTCTATGATAATGTGGTTCTTTTGGAATTTATTTTTGTTTTGTTACTATGAAGCATTCCTGAGGTGGACCTGTCCCTTTAATAAAGCGAAATACCAGCCGCTTTTTGAAACACATCGAGTATTCTCGCTTCCTTCTGCGGCTTATGCCAATGAACAAAACGTAGAAAAAAATTGAGCCAAATTCGAGCAACATACGTAAATTCAGTTGTTCACTGTGCGTAAAAAAACTGTTCGATATTTCGCTTTCATAAACATAGTTTTTTTATTGGTCATTCTTTACTGATTATTGAATTTTTACTAAAGATTTCTCCAAAGTTTCCTTCCTACAAGGCACAGTAATTGTGAAATGAGAGGGACTTTTGTGTCAAACAATACCTAAATTAAACCACTATGGTTCGACCAATTGTACTAACACATCACTATGGTTTTCTAGAGCAGTCGACGATGTGAGTAATAAGGTCCAAGCGCCAGGAACACCGCTTACAACTCACCGCGACAGCTACTTCGAGAAAAGGTTGCTCAGAGTTGTATTGTTACCAGAGGAAAATAGGATCATTCCGGACACACTTCGGTAGGTATTCGGAACTGAACAAGCTTTCTTTTAAAGGGACGGGCCCATCAAAATAAACCTATAGTTTGCATGTTTTTATAATTTGTATAAAGGGGGTTTATTATAATATATGTACACTAAGTTACTCAATAGACTTTATCCCGCTGAAATTTTTAGGTGTCGATAAACTCAAAAGTATACCGTAGAAGACCAACAATTGCACCCTTATTTCCTTACCGCGTCTCCCGAGGATACCTCGCTCTGATTGGGACCCGGGAGACCATCTGTCCATATAGCCACATTCCCCCGGGACACGCGACAAGAAAATAGGGTGCAATTGTTGGTCTTCTACGGTATACTTTTGAGTTTATCGAAACCGAAAAATTTCAGCGGGATAAAGTCTAGCCGTAACTTAGTGCACATATATTATAATAAACCCCCTTTTTACAAATTATAAAAACATGCAAAATATGGGTTTATTTTGATGGGCCCGTCCCTTTAATTGCGCTGACAAAAAACACTTAAATGCCTTTACGTTGCCGCGATACGATAGTCAATTGCGACCCCCAATATAATATTTTCTGTGACTCATTCATATTGTTATCATAATAAATAAGCAATAAATAAGCAATACATAAAAGAAGACTAATTATTCCCGCTTTTTTGTGATATGGAAAATAAATCGCCACCATCAATCAGCACGAACTGGGTTAAATTTAGTAAATAAATATCCAAACCCCTGTTAAAAAAGTTGAATATCTTATTATATAAAGTTGGGAGCTTTGTTTGTTTGTTTGTGCGTTTGTTTGAGTGTACGTTTGGATGATGTGCGTTACGCTCAGGTTGTAGGATTGGTTCAGTAGTTCACGTTCCCGTGCACTGAGCCATCTCACTTCCCGAGCGCCCCTCTCACAAACGTCCAAAAAAGGCTGCATATGTGGAATATGTGTGGTGTATCGTTCGGGCGTTTCTGCGGCACAAAGGGTTCAAAGAACACTCACGGCACAAAACTCAAAGAACGACCAATTTTGAAAACTTGAAAGCAGGCTTTTTCGTCTAATGCTTTATTTACTCTTATTTTACAAAAATTTTCCATTGCCTTCCAACGTGAGATTATCCTCACCTTGAGCAACCTACGAGAATCCAGCCCTGAGCTACGCACTCGCAGACTGCATACACTCACTGCATATACTCACCAACGCCATTGCGGATGGCTCACACGAATGCCACACAAAAGGTTGCATTATACTCCAAGGAAGCGGAGTATCGGCCGAGCGATAATGTTCAAAGAACATCCACTTGCTGTGCAACGCCATTGTGGAGCGCTCACATGAGCACCACACAAAAGTTTGCATGTACACAAAGGGCGCGGAGTACATGCCGAGCGATAGAGTTCAAAGAACACCCACTGCAGGGCACCTCCACTGCGGAACGCCCAGTGAACGCTACAAAGGCTGCCATATACAGAATGCTTGCGGGGTATCGTTCGAGCGATTGTGCGGCAAGTAGGCCGAGATCCCTGTTCCATGCAATTCAAGAAGCATATTCGCAATTATAATAATTCCCTGTCAATGGCATCGATGTGTGCTCAACTTGATGTTCCCCGTGGCGCCGGTCCTTATTTAGGAGGAATATAGTCAACAGAAACTGTTATATCCCCGTGTTTGATATTGGTGTAGGTTTCAAAAGGAAAATAACAAAAGTGAAACCATTTCCTTCAGACAAATGTTTGCTTCTAACTTATATAGCCCAGCGAAACATTGCGACGTATCATCCAGGCACATTCCTTTTTTTAGGATTTGAAATTTTTTCGATATTGTAGAGTCCAGCAAGTTGCAGACAATTTAGGAGGAATATAGTCAACAAAAACTAAGTTAGTTCTAACCCGTGTTCAATATTGGTATGGGTTTCAAAAAGAAAAAGAAGGACTGGAGACTCTTTGGATAGAAATGTGTCCTCCTAACTTATATAGCCCAGAGAAACATTGCGGCGTATCAGCCACGCGATATTAAGCTGCTTTTAGGCTTTGGCAATTTTTTCGATGTCCTAGAGTAGAGCAAGTTGCAGACAATTTAGGAGAAATATAGTCAACAGAAACTAAGTTCTTTCCCCAGGAAACTATTCTTGCGAGAAAGAGTTGCCTCTACTTATAGATATAGCCCAGTGAAACATAGCGACCATCAGCGAATATTGGAAAGACGCCTCAGGCGGCGGTAGCCGACTGGTTACGCATAATCGTGCTCATGCGCAAGTAAGTTCATTTGCACAGTTTTTTTTCTCTTAACATTGTTCGTAGCATATTTTTTCTTTTTTTCAGTGGTGGCAATGTTTCCCTCTTTAGATCTGTTAGAATACTCATTATTCTGTTTCAGATGTCAGTGTGGTCGATACGAAGAGCTCACCGAGATGAAGAACTGTACCACGTGTAACAAAAATGCATTGTGCGCAAAATGCACCATAAAGAGCCACTGGGGACATCAGATCGCAGACACCATGCCGGAATTGTTTGTGGAAGTGGTCAACAACGAATCGGACAAAATAAAGTACACACTTGGGAAATGGCTCGTTCGACTCGAAAATACCAATGTTAAGGTGAGTAGATAATTATAAAACAAACAAATAAAACAAATACTGCGCATTATTGTGTAGATTATTTTACTACTACCATCACAGAAAAATAGCACAATGAATAATTTTTCCTCGCATAATCACCTTTAGTCAAAACTGGGTTATGTTAAAGAACATGATACACTTTATTTTTCAATACTCTCATTTACACTTTTCCTTATATTACTGTAACTTTACTTACTTCTTTTTTAATTTAGGAGTGATTTTACTGTAATTTCGAGTCGCATTTCAGGGAAAAGAAGTGTTCGGACGGCTTGTGACGGCGTATAACTCTTTGTTTCTGAAATCACTGAACAGCAAGGACCCCAGTGAATTGCACAATTTAATTATACACAGTGATTTCTCGACTGTAGATCAACTTTTATTGGAGACGATGAGTTCAAATTATAAGGTATAAGTTCACCTTTTTCAGAAAATTCTAGTAAGAAAATTGAAATCTCGGGTCGATCGCTTGGTACTATCTGGAATTTCGAATGAATTGTAATGCGGTTTCCAAGTATCCCAAAAATTCGGTGTGATTCTGTCAATACTACCGTATTTCTGCACGAAACCTGCGTATATAATATGAAAAATATTCTCGTGTAGTTCCAAAATACTGTAAATTTTCACCTGCTTGAAAACCCCATGAGTATCCTTGGTACGTATTCCTCGTAAAATGTAAATAAAACTTTTTTTGAGGCATTCGAAAAACTTGAAGAATTCTGCGCGGCCCTCGAAGAATTGTCTCAAACTTCAACTGGAAGGTTTGTTTTCGAAAATAGTATTTTCGCGCACGGCAATGTTCCTGAAATATGCTCCCATTTTTGAAGTACCTCGACGTCTGAGAATTCGGGCTATTACCGATATTATTACACCTGTGATCGCTACAAATTCAACTTTGTAATCCGCCAAGGATAAGTAATGTAACCACCGAAAAACTGCGTAAAGTTTCTTGAAATGAACCTGGAGTCGTAATCTTTTCACTAATCGAGTATTTTACTGCTGTTTTGCGAGGCCCAAACAGGGGAATCTGGCCCAAAAATCATTCAGAAATCATTACAGGTCATTTTGCAAGCCAGCACAAAATTTGCATGCCCACTATGGAAATCAACTATTTACTACGATCCAAATTTTTTTATAGAATTCATAGTTACATATTGATTTACTCCTTCCAATTAAAAGCTTTTGCTTTGTAAAGCATGTCTTTCTGAATTTAATAACATCATCTTTCGATAAAAGGAAACTATCTGAGCACTTCATTCTCGTGAGCCTCCTCCTTTAATTGTCATCCTAATTTCAGGTGTGGGTCCGGCGACTCCCAAAAATAGGCTTACCACGCACAACCTGGAAGAACAACGAAGCATTGTGAAGAAGATCGTTGTATATAAAATGTTGTTTTATAAAAAAAAAACAAGTTATTTCTCACTAATTACTGTTTCGAAGATTACTGTTTCTACATGAGAAACGTGTCTTACTGGTTCTTTCTATATAGTTACGCCCTATTCGATCGATCTGTGATGACTGTATGTCGGAATAAAGTGGTGTTCAGAAAAAAGATTTCTTTGTACATTTATGCTTACGCTTTGAATGGCAATTATGAGCAGTTTACACGTGTATCCATTTGCAAGTCATTTTTTTCATTCGCGCAAAATAATTGCGGTTCCGGATGTGTTGGTTGCTATGGATACCAAGCTTTCGACCCATACAAATATGTACACTAATTAGACATAAAAATATTTTTTCACTAGTTTCCACCTGCTTAGGGTATTAGTCTTCTCTGTCAGCGAAGGAGAAGTCACTGCATGACAACTTCACAAAGAATGAACGATGGCTTGCTCACTCACTTCGGCAGATATTTTAAAAACAATGGCGACGCTAGGGGAAACCCTGGATCATTTAAACCACTCACTGCTGAACCTGAGAGCTACCTGGAAGAACAGTTACTTGATGTGACGTCTTACTTTACGAGGTTGAAGACAACAATTCCGGACACGTCGCGGTGGGAAATTTCACACGTTTAATTTTGAAGTTGCGTTTTCACACGTTTACTTCTGCAGTTGCTTCTTAGGCACACGTTTACTTTTACTTAGGCTTTTACAAGTTTACTTTTGAAGCTGCTTCTTACGCAAACCTGCTTAGCACGAACTCTTTGGTGTTTCAGCTGTCGGTGTGGTCGACATGAGGAAGTGATTGAGATGAAGAACTGCAGCACGTGTCACGTGGATGCGTTGTGCGCAAGGTGCACAATAAAACACCACTGGGGCCATCAAATCACAGATACAATGCCCGAATTCATTGTAGAAGTCGTCAGCAACGAATCGGACAAATTCGAAGAAAAACTTGGGATGTGGTGTGTTCGGCTACAACAAATAAGCAATAAGGTAATACTAGAAAATTATTGACTTTTTTTATCCCTTACACTTATTTTCAATACTTATCGTTAAGGGTATGGATTCGTTTGGAAACCTTGTCACTTGTGAGCACATATGAAGCACTGTTTCTCAAAGCGTTGGAAAGCAAGACTCCTGAAGAGTTGAACAAACTGATGTCATTATTGGACAATTTTTCAAAAATCGACGATCTGTTAATGGATTCGATAACCGAAAACTGTAAGGTAAAAACTAACTGTTTTCTTGAAATTTAAACAAATCTTTCTCTCTAATATTCAATAAATATTCTATGACAAATTTTATTTAAATTCAACTCTTCATCTGCGTACGTTCTGCGAAAACTCATATTGATATTGTCCTTCGTGATAAAGACAGAAGCGTCTTTTTCAGACTTTCGAGAAAATTGATGCGTTTTGCGCGGAACAGAAGGAAGCCTACTCAAGAACACCTGATTCTGAGCTTCCTGAACTTCTGGCTGAACGGTTGGTGTTTGACAAACTAAATCTAATGGCTAATATTGTGTTAAGAAACACAAAAAAAAGTAGTAACTGTCAATCATTGGCATTGTGTTGAAGGTCCAATTTATCGGTAGAAGAGTTGTCAACCTAAATTCACCCTACTGTATTTGCAGTTCGTATGTTTTTTGTCACTTACAGAAATATTATTTTTGCACACTTTTCAGGGGCATCTGTGAAGAAGCATCGAGTCACCAAACATGTGAACACAAAACTACTGGAAAGAAGCAATGGCGATCAAAAAAATAGTGTAAATATATTAATTCTAACTGACTTGATAGTAAAAATAGATTTATTTTAACTATTTAAATATACAATAGTTCCTTGCAACTTGAGAATCTTCCATTTCATAAATAATTTTGGAACATATTTTGTGATAGCAGCAACAATAAACTAGCGATGGCAGTGCAAACAAAGGCTGTGCACGTACAATCAGCGAAAAGATAGCAAAATCCAAATCATATGATATTTGCGCATATTATGCTTCGTGGCCAAACACGGATATTTCATTTGAAATAAACGTTTTTTTTTTCGCAAACGAGAAGAACAAGGAAGGCGTTGCATGCAATGATGTATACTTCAATTACGGAATATAATACAAAAATGGAAGAACACAACAAGATACATAATTAATCTACCATACTGCACGGTCTTTTTGATAACAATATTCCCATGTGTTTTATGAGAATTTTTGCTTTCCCGGAATAGATCTGTGAATCTAGATCAAAATTCAAGGTGGACGCCGAAAACAGTGTGTTTGAAGGATATGACTATGTTATCAAAGGATGATAGTTAAAGACAGTCAAGTAAGAAATATTTTGAGTAATTGATTATGCGGTCGGATTCTTAAAGCAACTCTTATTTGTGTGATTTCTTCGCTCGTCGTTGCCACTTCTGATGTTTATGCTGCTCACCACCGTTGCTCCTAAACGTTTGCTTTAAAAGATACAAAGTAACGTTGCAGTTCACTGTTCATGTTAACGGTTTTCGTCCCTAGCTTGAGTCAAGAAATGTTCGTTATATAGGAATACACAATGTAACGATTATCTTACCTTGTATTCATTAGATATTTATCTCCCGGAGCTTGAGCATGTTGCGTGGAGCCTTCTTGGGCTCCCTTTTCTTCTACGATCGACGGTGCGGCTCCAGTGTCGGTTGGTTGTGAGGACCCGACAGGCTGTCTATAATGCCGACGTAGGCGGAATAGACGTAAGGGAAAAGTATCGAAGTAGAACAATAACAGTGTACTGTATTTTCAGGGCGCGTTGTTTCACATACTTAGATAATTTTTAGGGAACAAGAACTTACCCTTTGGAGGACGGTAGAAGTTTTTCCGCCGTACCGTGTCCTTCCAGTTTGGCACAAAATTCGTCAATTTTTTCAAACGCCTGAAAGCAGGGCAGTTTAGTTGCGACCATTGGCCAATTGTCACAAAAACTTATCCTGTCACAAATGGACCTTTACAAACTGCTGGTGAGAAAAGGAACACTGTTAAAACTGCATTTGGTAAAGTGGTGTGTTACTCTGTGCATGCTCTACCCCATATTGATATACTGCGCAAAAATACATGCGGAAATCATACCCTGTAATTCGTAGTCATTGTTTCCATCAAAAGATCGTCGAGTTCCGAAAAGTCACCCAAGGATATCAGATTGTGCAACTCAGCCGGTTCCTTGCTTTCCAGAGCTTTCAAAAACAACTTTTCGTACGCCGTCACAAGCTTTCCAAATGTTTCTTTTCCCTAAAAAAATACTATTTGAGCGTTGAAATATCCTAACAATTCGTAGCTATACCTACTTTACTATTTGTCTCTTTTACTTTATTCTGGAGTCTAGAACACAATCTAGCGTACTACTAATATAATTGCATAGAACTAACTTTACTGTTTGTCTGCTCCAGCCGAACGCGCCAATTGCCGAGCTTCCGCTGAATTTTCGCAGATTCATTGTTGACGACTTCCACGATCAACTCGGGCATTGTATCTATGATTTGATGTGCCCAATGATCTTTTACAAGACATTGAAGGCAAATTGCATTGACGCTGCATGTGGTGCAATCCTTCATCTTCGTGATATCTTCGTACGTGCCACATTGACACCTATAATTTTTTGTTTCAACTGTTTATCAACAGTAGTTAAACAAACAATAGTAAAGTAACAGAAAGTAGTTCATAATAAATGACAGTAGTCACCAACCGAGGCGTTTCCGGAACAGTTGTCCTCGGTTTTGTAATGAACGACGGCACAAGAAGTTGTTCCTCATGATAGTTTTCAGGCGCAGTGGTGGAGTTACGACTTGCTTGAATGCGTTTCTTGGGCATTTTTCCTTCGAAATCAATCCCACTGTTTATGAAATATTTGCGAAATTCCTTGATCACGTCGACGAGGAAGTAGAATTTTATGAAATTTTGCCCGTTTTCTAGTTTATCTCCGGTGCATTTCTGGCACGTAACCTTGCGTTGTTTTTTGTCCAGTATAGGTATTCTTTCCTCAACTTCAGAGAAAGCCACGGAGCATTTCTGGCACTTCAACGGGGTCCATTTTGAATAAGTTAGTTCTTTTAGATCAGACAAACCAGGGACGTGCTGTAGGAATACATTCAAATAAAACAGGCACTCAATGTCCCCAACATTGAAACGCGGGGAATTGCCACGACAGTCCCTACAATTTAATATTCCAGCGTCGGTTATGTCCGTATGTTTTACTGGATTTCTACACTGCTTGCAAACTTGGCATTGAAAGTAAATCACTTTATTTACATGGCTTGGTTGGTGTTCGTTCCGAAAACAAAGAACTGGTTCTTGGGCAGCCCTTCGTCCATTATACGCGAGAAGGTTGTTTAGTTCAGCAATTATTTTAGTTGCGGGGGAACTGTCAATGAAGAGCTCTGGCGGACAATGAACAGGATTGCAATATGGACAAAACAAACAGCCACTTCGATCGACTCTTTTTGTCAAAGAGCAAGCACGGCAATAAAGTGGGCTCCACCGTTGTAGACTGAGGAGATTCATTTCATCAGCAGGTGCGAACTTGTCGAAATACGCCATCGTAGGGTAATAAGTAGCTATATCTCTCAAACAACACGTAGAAGTGTAGTACACATTTGTTCTTTTGTCACATCGGCGGGCTAACCGCGATTTTATGCAATATCCACAGAACAGCAGTGCACAATATATGCATTCTTTTACTAATACGGGCGGGTTGCCAAAATAGGGATAGCATCGGCCACGACATTGGCCACACTCCAGGGTTTTTAGCAACATTTCATCTGTAAATACTAGCTGTTAAAGGGACATGCTCGCGAGATGAACAATATTTTATATTGTAATATAATATTCCTATTCTCCACACTAGTTTACACATGGGAACGTCATTGTGCAGATATAGCAATTATAATGTCCGGATACTCCGTATTACCGTATTTTTTGCATATTAAGGCGGAAGTTGTATGTGTGCATTAGTTTATATGCAAATTAAAGCATTTTGCTAGTATTACAACCGAATATCTTAAATTTACATACAGTCTGATTAAATTGTCTGCTCAAACGCAAATGCACAATAATACGGAGTGCCCGAGCGTTATAATTGCCGTGTCTAATAGCTACACATGAAAGTGGAAACCCCGATATGGCCCCGATTATTTTGGAAAAAAACCCGATATGGCCCCGATCAAGTCCCGCAAAAATCCCGATCACGAATAACCGGGGCCATATGATTTTGGACGAACCCAATATGGACCCGATTGTTCCAAAAAACCCCGATGTGGCCCCGATAATTTTTCGAGAACCCCCGATGTGGCCTCGACCATTTCCAAACACCCCGATATGGATCCGATTATTTTCCATAAACCCCGGACATGGCCCCCGAACTCCGAACAAGGCCGGATTTTTTGAGGGACTTTTTGAGGGGATCGGGGCCATATCGGGGTCTTGGTTTCCCATGAATATCTATAAAATTACGTTCCCCTGTGTAAACTCGTGAGCAGCACTGGAATAGTATGGTAAACTAGCAAAATCGTGTTTTCTTCGTGAGCCTGACACTTTAAATATGTAAGAATGCTCACTGTCACGAAGAATGCGTCCAAGCACGAGCACATATACAAACATTAAAAATACAAGGCCTATATTAAAGCGAATATGTAGGCACTCAAAATGAGCAAAAAAAGCGAAACTAGCGTTTCCATACCAGACGTTAATTTAAATAGGCGACTGAATATGTAAATACGAAATTGGAATGCGCTGCATCTTGAATCTTGCTATTTGCCGATTTAAACTGAAATTTATTCAATCAGACCCAAATTTATGCAAGGGTTCCGAATTAGCGTTTACTATGGAAAAGGCGAGCTTTGTAATTGATTTTCTTTTAAGTGGGTAATTGTAGACAACTTTTGTTATTGTTTCCTTAATGGGCAACATGCATTCTATTAATACAGCTTAACTTCAAAAAGGGCCTACATATTCCCTTTAAAATTTCTTCATTTTTTGTATGTTACCGACTATAGGAACAAGCAGACTTGGCATTAAATGTTAGTGCTAGATTTTTGCTCTTTTTGGGCCATTGTTAAAACGGTACCAGTCGGTTTTTGGAACGCAACGTGGATAAATGAACCCTTACGCACTTATGCTAAGTTACTCGTGTTTATTACGATGATTTACGCAAATTTACGTTCACTTGCATGAACCGCATAGGCTTGTGGTTTACTCGACGCGTTTCAAAAACTGTATTTTGCTTTAATATCGTGGGAATGCTATTCCTTCGTCTTACCGTTATTATGGAAAGAAAACATGTTGGACGGAAATAAACGGTGAAACATATTTTGATATTGCTGTCTACGGTACCACAGTTTACCGGAGTAACCGGAAAAGTAATGCGCTTTCCACAGAAAAAATTTCCAAATTTTCGGAGTTCCTGAACAAATAAATTAAGGAAAACCTTGTTAGGGAAGTTCCCTTCAAGGAACTTTTTTTTCAACAAGTTTGAAGCTTACTAAACAAAGAAAACTGAGCGGAAAAAGCTCGGCCCACCCGTGACACGAGCACCAACAACAAATGCTAGGTCGCTTTACACTACAAACTATAGGGGTGGCCGGTAGAGAGAAAGGAGGAACATATGACCTTCACACACGAGTAGCGAGGAGGCGCAGACAGATTCTCTACTGCAAAATAGAATACTTTATGAGCGTGTGCCCTCGGCATTTGCTTCTTGGCAACATTGTCCTAATAATAATTATGGATTGGATCAATTTTTTTCGAGGTAAAATTGAAGAAAACTATCACATGGTATTTTACTACCCAAAATGGAATATTACTCCCACAACAAAGGGGTAGTTTTCATCGCATCGTAGAATACTACCCCAAAAGAGGGAGTTCAGTACCCCCAGTGGTACTTCCCTGCCCCTAGCTAAAGATAAAGGTAAAGGGTACAGGGTTATATCAACCGAATCCGCAGGAGCGGTGGTCCGCTTCATTTCTCAAGCCGGACATACTTGCCTTTAAACTACCCGGAGGCCAATTTTCCCGGGAAGCCGTTTATCTCCGCCGGTTTTGCCCAGCTATCAACTTTTGCACCTTTGGTTGGGTGAAGAGGTTCCGGGCCTGGATCCACGCCACCGTGGAGTAAGGCGCTTGCCAATGCGGTTGGGGTACTATTTTTCATTTGGGGGATCATTCTTCATGGGGGGTAGCATTTTATCAAGTAGTATTATAGTTTCTTATGGGGTATTATTCAACGATCGGTGGGAGTTGCGATCTACAATTGTGTCCTTTTTTGCAAAAACAGATTGGATGGAATGACTAATTATAAACTGTAATAGATCAAATAAAGTAACATATTGGCAGATCATGAATTTCAGATGATTATGCTATGCTTGAATATATGTTCAAGGATCAACCCATAACAATATGAGCACGAGGCCACTGTCAGAACATATTTTATGTGTGAGAAGAACATATTTCACGATATTTTGTGCAACAGTATAACTGGCAGTGCTTACGAAAATACAAACTGTAGGATATAAAACATAAAATTGTGAACAATTGTAAGAAAGGAATTTTTACCCCTACAGTTCTTCGCTTCCGTGCAAAATACAAACAATAAGAAGAGCTGCATACAATGAATTAGTCAAGGATCAACCCATAACAATATGAGCACGAGGCCACTGGCAGAACATATTTTATGTGTGAGAAGAACATATTTCACGATATTTTGTGCAACAGTATAACTGGCAGTGCTTACGAAAATACAAACTGTAGGATATAAAACATAAAATTGTGAACAATTGTAAGAAAGGAATTTTTACCCCTACAGTTCTTCGCTTCCGTGCAAAATACAAACAATAAGAAGAGCTGCATACAATGAATTAGTCAAGGATCAACCCATAACAATATGAGCACGAGGCCACTGGCAGAACATATTTTATGTGTGAGAAGAACATATTTCACGATATTTTGTGCAACAGTATAACTGGCAGTGCTTACGAAAATACAAACTGTAGGATATAAAACATAAAATTGTGAACAATTGTAAGAAAGGAATTTTTACCCCTACAGTTCTTCGCTTCCGTGCAAAATACAAACAATAAGAAGAGCTGCATACAATGAATTAGGTGAGTTTACTAAAAGAACAATATCTAAAATTTAACAAGCAGAATAAAAAATATTAACAGTAATTAATCTACCGCTCTTCATATGCTACGTAGCCGTGCAAAGTATAGCTGAACAACGAACAAATGAATTCCCACATTACCAGTATTACGTGGAACACAACAAAACAGTGAGTAGATCATAAAAAAACTTGTGCTCTAAAGGACTTCAATACACAGAGTCCTTCACAATTGTTATTCTCACGGACTACTAACAGTCAATCAAGCATTTTGTGTCTTCTTAGCTCGGTTCCGCGCCTTCAGTTTTTCAGGTTGGTCGCCACGGATGCTCCTAAAGTATAGCACATTTCTGCGATGATATAATGCGACCTAAAAAATTACTTGGAATTGTAGGACGCTCCACTTGGGCCACACATTATTGCATATACAAAAACCTACTTATCTGAATCTGCAGAAGAGCCTTGATTACCATCCATTCCGTTTGCTCCCTTGAGTTTCTCACAAAACGCGACAATTTTTTCAAACGTCTGAAAAAAAAAACAGGTTTTTGAACCGTATATTCGCTAGTTCGACCACACAGTGTTACAGTTGGTTTTCTACTTGTGATGAGCCTGCATCTAAACGAGGTTTAATGATTTTGGAGAACATAATGTTAAATAAATGGTTTATTGAGGATATGCAATTAACACATTCATCTCAAAAGGTGACCCTCAAAAGGTGACCCTAAGATCTCAAAAGGTGACCCTAAGATACCACGCTTCACAACGCAGTATACTGACAAGGGACCAAACTACAAAGAACAAATAACACATGTTAATTTTTTCTACAAACAAAATGTGATGTAGCCCTTACCCTGTAATTCATAGTCACTGTCTCCAGCAAAATATCGTCGAGTTCCGTAAAATCTCCCTGCGACATCAGATTGTGCAATTCAGCTGGATCTTTGCTTTCCATTGCTTTCAAAAACAATGTTTCATAGGCTTTCACAAGGTTTCCAAAGGTTTCTTTTCCCTGAAAAATACACTTAGGGTTGATGTGCCACAAAATACCAAAATAAACATATTATATTCTAGAAATTATAAATATACCTTAATATTCGTCTGTTCCAACCGCACGCGCCAGCTTCTCAGTTTCCGCTCAATTTTCTCAGATTCACTGTTGACAACTTCGACAATCAATTCAGGCATTGTGTCCGTTATCTGATGTCCCCAATGATCCTTTATAGTGCATTTTGCGCACAACGCATTGATGTTGCAAGTACTGCAGTTCTTCATCTCGGTGACTTCATCGTATCGACCACACTGGCATCTAAAACGCATGGGATATATTGTAAAATAGACAATGCTTGTTGAAAGAAAGTTATTTTAAATAAGCAAACAAAATCCTACCGAGGTGTGTCAGGAATAGTCGTCTTCAGCTTTGTAATGAGCGACGACACTTCGAGCAGCTGATCCTCAAGGTAGTTGTCATTGAGCGTTGAAAGAGGAATCTCTGCTTCAAGTTTTTCCTTCGGCTCGCAATCAATCCCCTGATCTTTGAAATAGCCGCGAAATTCCTTGATGACGTCGACAAGAACGTGCAATGTGATGAACTTCTGTCGATTATCTGATGCATTTTCCTCTTCAGAGCATTTATGGCACACAATCTTGAACTGTTTCTTGTCCAGCATCAGCAGCTTCTCCTCAATTTCAGAGAAAACCACAGAACACTTGTCGCATTTCAAGGGGGTCCATTTTGAATAAGTGAGCGACTTTAGGTCGTCCACGTCAGGTATGTACTTTAGAAATACCTCGAAATAGTGTGCGCACTCAATATTCCAAATATTGTAAGATGGATTGCTTCCGCAACAATATGCACAAGTTATTCGGGCAAAACACGTACCCTCCAATGCCAACTCTCTTAGTCGACGAGCAAGTACGACAGTATAGCGGGCTCCATCTGTGAAGACTTAGTAGCCTCATTTCATCACGAGGAGCGTACTTGTCGAAATAAGCCAAAGCCGTGTAATGAAGAATTCGAACTCGCTGTGACCTATCACGCGCCTTGTAAAGAGGAACACAGGTTGGCACAGGGGCGTTGTGGTATTGTTGACGTAGTTGGCCGGAACATTGTCCATTTATCCCCGACTGCGAACAATTTCCACAAAAAATTCGTGGACAATGAAAGCATGATTGCCCTAGGACTGGCTCTCTACCCGCGCCAAACGAGGGATAGCATCGGCCACGACATTGACTGCATTCCAGGGAGTTTAGCAGGATCATTTCCGGCACTACCTAAACTTATAGAATTTACGACAGCGACGGTCGATAAATAAAAAAAAGGTTTACATGTACAGTAAACAAAGAAACGATAAAAACTTAAAGAGGATAAGAATCCGTACAATGATTGAGTTTATAAATTCATATACTTTTTCCTGCTATTATATTGTCACGTTGGCTTCCTTCTAATGTGTTGTGAAACGGATGAAAATTTTACCTATGTCTATTATTTCGGTGCATTTCGGTGCAAGTAGTGGGCTACTTTAAAGCAAGTTCAAAGAGTTTCATCGTTTCATATGCAGATCTCCTTTTAAATATTTTTTAAGCTGTTGTTGGGATTCTTAGATGAAATAAGAAAAACTAAAGAAAAAAACACCAAAAAGTGGTGTACAGAAAAGTGTTTTGAGGGTCGTTGACCACTATAAACTATAAAAACAGCCTGCAAAGAAACAGAGTGTCAGATGGACCATGCACACCGCGGAGACGCAGAGAAATTACATGGTGCAAAATAGAATTCTATCAAAGAAAAAAATTCTATCATGAGAATGTCAGACTCCTTTCCTCCAGTTTAACAGACGCGAAGACGATCGATTCTAATATTTTACCCTAAATTTAACCAAATGTTATTACTTCTTCTGGTAAGATACGCTATGAAAATAGTGTCTAACCTTTAATATTAATTGTTTAATAGCTTTTTTTATAGTCGGGCAATTTTCAGAAAAAAAAAAAATGAAATCATTGTGCGATTTTTGACGAATGAGCATTAGTTGATATAATTGTGCTGTTTCCTCTTCTCGTTTTCAACATAAATTGACAGTGTTTTCTGAAGGTCGAATTGCCGAAAACGAGTACTATCCAACTAACGAGGGATCGAAGATCCGCCGAGTAAAATACCTAAAAACAGTTTTGGAGTTTACATTATGCACGTTATATCACCATTTTTTTCACCGATGAGTGTGAAATTGAGAAATTGGTTCGTTACGTTACAAAGAAAATAAGTAACGGAATTATTGTTAAAAAAATCAAACAACAAACCATCATTTGCACGAAAGGCCTCATATGTTCAGGACCAAAAGTCACAATTATATTCTTCCAAACTTGCATCGAACAATTGAAGGCAGTTGCACTAAAGCAGTTTTTATAGTAGTTTGGTGAGCACACAACATATCTCTGTTCCGAAGAAACATTCTCGGTACTGTTGGCTAGCTAGAGGTTCCCAGTTCCCATAACAATTGCTTACAATTAGTGTCAATTATCGTGGTAAAGTAATTTTTTGTCTAAAATAACATAATGTTCTTAGTTTTTGCTTAGTTTTAGTTTTTACTACGTAGGATGATTCACTCATTCACTTCACAGTAACGTACGAACTGTAAGTCGCAAACATAAAGCTCGTATGACACGAAGATTTGTACTTACACATATATTACAATAGATATGACGACAAGAGACGTCTCCTTTGCTCGCGAAAGTTTCCGTTTGTACAGTTGCCAAAGTGCTAACATTGGAAATGGTACACCAAGTCCAGAAACAATAACAATTACCGTCAAATGGATCCATTGCATTGGCTAAGATAGTTTTTTTCATAGAAAACCTTTGAATCTAACAATAAGTGTATTGATGCTTATGATTCATCTAAATATCCGTTGAAATTCCACACATGCGTTCACCAGCGTTGCCTTCTAGTACACTAGTACAGTGTTATTTTTGATTACGCGTGTATGGTAAAACCTTGGCCCTAAAGCGGTATTGGTCTGTAAAACGCATAATGCATAATGGTCCAACGTCTCCATATGCTATGTGCAAACGTATGTGCACAAACTTTCGTACACAACCCTACGTGAAATTTAGGTGGCCAGCACATGTTTTACAAACCACGTGTCATGAGTCATGACGTCGAGCGAAATTGGGGGTGTCGAAAAAAAAGCTTTGACATCGGAAAATTACACTTACGATTTGCATCTCCGGCTGCAGTCCCATATACAATAATTCACCGTTCTCAGTGGTAATAAATCTTGGGGACGTGAAGAAAGGCAACGCAGACGTTAGACAGGAAAACACGTGACAGACCAGTAGCAGTAGATACACCGTTTTTCGGGTCCATATCTAAAGTGCTCTACATATAGGTATTCCACATATAGGCGCACACTTGCTCTTACTGAGCGCTAGAATAAGACCACATGCTGAAATTTTACTAGCACTCAGACAAACAATATCTTCACAACTCGCATAAAAATCAGGACCAGCTAAAGGTTATTCTATTTTTTTTCCAGAGTGGACTTCTGAACTGCAAAATATGTATTGCTGCAGAGTAACCCTCGCATTTAGGTTACCTGTTCATATAAAAGCGGGAAACGCAGAGCCGTGTAACGATTTATTGCGATCAACAGTGAGCCAAATTCTATGGCCTGCAAATAAATCAATTCAAGCTCATTTCACAATAGAATCTTTTCGAAGTTGAAATCACAATTTTTAACTTGCGCGTAATATTATCCTACAGCTATGCTACAAAGGTTAATGCGTACCTTGTGAGTATGGTGTGTAATATAAGCAAAAAATAACAAAGAAAAAGGAGCTGTGGATCCAAATTCGATGACGTCACTTTCAAAGCGAATTCCGTCTGAACCGATCGTATAGATCACTTCACAAATTGCTGGAATAGTAAGATATTTAGAACAGTCACTTGCTAGGTACCTGGTCAGTAGGTCCTAGAATATTCGTGCGTGTTTGTACTGTTTTAACTGCTTTCTTTTTTTTCCTTTTTTTCTTCACAATGCTTGTGTATTGATATGCTTAATTTTCCTTCATAAACGAGCAGTGGAGGAACAAGTGGGATTTACTGTTGTGAAGCATCCTAAGCAGACGGATTTCCAGACCTGCTGTTATAATGTTTCAGTACCTTTGCTTAATAAGTAGGTATATTCTTTAGTCTTACCATTCGATGCGTAAAACTTGAAGAATGCGCCTTGAAAAGAGTTTCTTTTCGTTAAAAGCAAAATACAGAAAATGGTGGATAACATAAACACAGTCGGTATTTGATAGATTACATAAAATGGAAATGACGACATTTCGAAAGCGTGATTATGTATATAAGATAATTTCTACCGGTTTCGAGGTTAATGCGCCAATGTAAGTTCAATACAACCTAAAAAAAAATTAGTACTGAAAAAAAACTGAAGAAAAAAAAAACATTTTGGACGGAGTGCCGCTTCGGGCCAACGGAGTACTTGGAATACATAAGTACGAACTTTAACGACGCAACAGTAATACAGAGCTAGATTAGTACACTGATTGTGTGAAGAGAGAAACAATATTGATTCAATGCTTTTATGGTTTTATGGTTTGAACAATGCGAGGGTGAAATTCTCAATTTATAGATTCTCGGCAAAATTATCAGAACCAGAATACAAAAAGTAACATTTCACTCCCACATCAATATTTTCTCTCACAGCTTTTTGATCAGCAACTCATGAGCGGGTAACGAGGTAAATTGCACGTTCAAGTTCAAGACATAAAATTCAAGACATTATCCGGCAACTCGGCGAGATTTCCAACTCGGCCCTAGTATGTCTATCAGTGTGTATTCACATAAAAGCACGTTTAATTCTTAGAATTGTTTCACCTCTCACATGCACACATGCTGTTGCGCCTAGTTGAAAGCTAAAATTTCACAGTTGAATAATTAATGTCAATTCTTTACGTGGGAAACACTTACAATTTTTTTACGTGGGAAGCAGATTTACAACCTGAATGCACAATTTTTGATCTTTGCAGCAATTCTAATGATTAGTGCGTTCAAATAGTTGAACGTTTTGTCCAGCAGGCCCTTGATACATTCAATTCGAAAGCATCAAGGAACTCAAGTGTAAAACAAAAATTTCTGTACATAGAAAAACTTTCCGCTTGGCTTGTTTAGTATTGCATTCTATTTTTGTACCGTATTATGTGCTTTGAACTGTTATCAGTTCCATGAACTATAAATACAACACATTCTATAGCGGATATATTTCAAGAATGGAAAACTTATGGCTGATTTGTGACTCGTGTGAAACTGCAGTTCCATACAGACTTTTCAACTTCTAATTGTAATGTTTATTCATTTAAAATCTGTTAATGCAATAATACAAAACATTTCACTCGTACTATATGGTGCCCAAAACACAGTAAAATTAACTGTAGACTCGTACTATGGTGCGCAAAACACAGTAAAATTAACCGTAGACAAACTACACTAAAACTTTGGAAGACGGTAGATGATAATGCATAAACGGTAACTTGGCGAACTTACGCTACTTACAATAGTATGAACACATGAAGCATTTTGTCAGCTGTAATTCAACGTCGCCTTTTCGCTGAAGCAATACGTACACTTCAACTTGGCCAACAAGTCATAACTTTGAACGTTGTACTGAACCCCGAATAGAACAAAATCTTTATTAAAGTGAAAAAATGCAAGAAAAATGAAACAACAGTATGCATGAACTGTGCATTGTAGATAATAATATAAAATGAAGCTGGTAGTAGTAATAAACGTTCACTTCCTAATCTCAGTACAATTGAAAGCATTTTTATAACGATGTGTATTCAGAGAAATGACTTTTTCTAATGGCAAAAGAAAATAAATTAAGAGTAAGGGGGAGAAAAATCTGCTTACAAAGTAAATCGTCCTCATTCAGTGTTCCATCAGAGGTGGAAATTCCTCCAGCTCATCATCTTCGCAAATGTCTGAATAAAGTTTTTATGACGAACAAAGCTTATTTGTGAGGATTTGAATTAATTTCGACAAATGGGACGGGGGTCATATGAAAACGTCCCTTTTTTAAGCTTTTCTATTGATAACGCGGCTTGAATGGCTCAGAATACGGGACAAATTGCGAGAGTGCGGAAGCAGTATCCTCACAATTGGAACCGCCTTTTCGTGCATATAATTTACCAAGCAACTCGCATAACGGTACATGGCTTGCTTATTTCTCTCGCTATCTCTCTCTCTCGCTCTTTCTCTCTCTCTATATATCTCTCTCATCCATGTTAATTTAATATTTCACCTTGAAGCCGTCCGTATTCGAGTCCAATGCAATCAAAGTTGCTCTTGAAATGTTGTCGAAACTCAATGATGATGTCGATAAGGCTATGCAGCATGATGAAATTGTCTCCACTTTCTGTGAACTTTTCCTGTTCGCTGCATTTCTGGCACACGATTGTGTGCAGCCTTCTGTTCAGAACCGGCATTCGGTCCTCAACTTTGGAGAAAACCACAGAACATTGCTCGCATTTAAACGGAGTCCATTTTGAATAAATGAGCAGCTTTAGATCATCCACATCATGAATGTGACTTATTGAAATAGTACACGCATTGTGTATGTGAAATATCGATGACGTTCCCCATTCCACAGCACTTCATACACGTTACTCGTCCGTCGTTCTCAAGCCCTGTATAAGTCCAGCAGCTATGAACAGTAACTCCACATGTGCGGCAAGCTCGCAATTTGAAACGAATATTGTTTGGCTTGGCACAAGTTAGGTCATCATCGAGAAGTTGTTCATTTAGCTGCGAGAAAATCTTTGTACATCCAAGAACATCAACATCCGTGCACCTTCTAAAGCAATCAGGACTACAATTGGGACACACGAAACAACAAAAGGTAGGTGTAAATGTGTTTGCCTTCATAGGCGATGAACAACGTCGACAGAACAATGGACTCCACTTCTTTAGACTGAGAAGCTTCAATTCTTCAATCGGGGCGAACTTGTCGAAATATGCCATTATTGGTAAGTCCTCAATATGTAAACCTCCGTTCCATTTCCTTCCAGTTTGGGAACAATTCTTCACTTTATTGGCACATTGCCCGCAGAAGATTTCGTTTTTGCATTCGTCACAGAGCTTTGGCAATGAGCAACCTCTAGGAGCAAAATGCGGGTAACATCGGCCTTTGCACTCTCCACATTGTAGAGATTTTAGAAGAACCATTTGTAGGTGCCCATACACCAAGTGCAACTATCTAAAATAACAAATTAGGTAATATGTAATCATATACATCTTAGAAAATAAATATTTCTCATGTTCATGCCTTTAATTTTATATAAAAGCTATATCTTCATAAAGCAAGAATAATAATAAAATAATTTATTTTCCATTTGTCAATATGGAAGACAAATACGAAAAACAGATGAGATCCCGAAGCGCCCATGATCCTTTTATAGTTTCCTTCCGAGAAATTTAGTCTAAAAGCTAATGCGGGTCCGTTTTCAGGAAAAAAGCTCAATTCCATACAAGAAACACGCAGTGACTTGTCCACCCAGACTCGATAACAAATATGAAGCGCTGCTTTAGGAGCTTAGCTCGCTAAAGCCTTTGCATTCTGCTAAAGGGTTACACATTTAGTTTTAGCCTAAGAAAAATAGTTTTTTTTTCTTTCTTTTTTTTTTATTCCTAGCGACGACCCGACGACTACGACATGCACATATTTACGACTTTTTTCACGAAGTTACGAATAATTAGCCACGACTATGATATACATATACTTTTTCCTTTTATGAAGTCTTCATAGTTCTACCACATCGTTCCTAGCGACGACCCGACGACTACGACATGCACATATTTACGACTTTTTTCACGAAGTTACGAATAATTAGCCACGACTATGATATACATATACTTTTTCCTTTTATGAAGTCTTCATAGTTCTACCACATCGTTCCTAGCGACGACCCGACGACTACGACATACACATATTTACGACTTTTTTTCACGAATTTACGAATAATTAGCCACGACTATGATATACATATACTTTTTCCTTTTATGAAGTCTTCATAGTTCTACCACATCGTTCCTAGCGACGACCCGACGACTACGACATACACATATTTACGACTTTTTTTCACGAATTTACGAATAATTAGCCACGACTATGATATACATATACTTTTCCTTTTATGAAGTCTTCATAGTTCTACCACATCGTTTCCTTCCAAGTCCTTCACTCTCAAGTACCTTGTGATGAAAAAGTGGCTTCTGATGCCAATAAAAATGATTAAAAAACGTTGGACACTTATGGACTTATGGAACCATCAAACAGATAGTAAGCAAGCAGTATGTTTATTAAAACCAGCACATCAAATATAGACCAAGTAAACAGACTACTATCATATGCACAGATAAAACATCAACGTTTAAAATTTGATATCTTACTTTATGAGAGTGGACCTTACAAAAAGCAGTGACATCGATACGGTAGGTTAACGATGCCTACAAACTGGCAAACAAAGTAGCAAATAAAATTAATTCAGCGGTGTTGATATTTCCTCACTCTTCCTTCAGTAGGGGCAATTCTTGCAGTTCCTCCCAAAAATCATCTATCTTTGCAAAAATCTGAATAAAATTATGTTAGTAACAAAAATGTCTTTCCCGACTGTTTAAGTCACGTTCCTTCTAAATGCTGAATAGAAATGTTAAATGTACAATGTTAAATGTTAAATGTAAGATATATTGCACTCTCGTCGACTATATCACTTTGCTATTTCTGCCCTCGCTCGCTTATTGGTGGTATGTGATGTGATAGTGCGAAGCACAAACATAATTTTTCTCGGAGTGTAGCGTAGAGAAAAGTGCAACTTTTCCCGGAGTGTAGCGTAGAGAAAAGTGTTGTTTGTGGGTAGCTATATCACATCGTACCCTACCACAATTCAAACTCCCGCGCGCATAGGGTACTGTATTTGCATGCTCTTTGCGTTTTCGCGCCGTTGCGAATAAATTTATAGAATACCTACCCAAATAAACACCGGATTTAGCAACATTATTAAAAATAAAAACAAACTTTACAGAATATGAACATAAGCACTAAAATACCTAAACACTAATAAGGACTTGAACCAGCGAACTCTCACTCGAAGGAAAGCGGTATGTTTCTGCGGTCATCATACTCCAAATGTCAAAATGGGTAACCCGTAAAAACTTTTCAATCTCCTACGTCTTATTGAAAATGCTGATTTAGATTGTTTACCCTGTAAAGCTCAGTCATCGAGTGCATTAAAAGACCATCGAGATGCTCGGCGTGGATATGGCCATGTATCCTTTCGTTGGAAAGTAGCGTCAGTCGAATATTTTTCATAGTCTCCATGCCCTGAGAAAAGAACTAACAATAAAGAAAATGAAAATATTTATGCCACCAAGACGTTGAATGGCATTAATCATTGCTCACCTTCTTGTTTGTTTTATGGAGCCTATCTTGCCACTTTTCAATATAGGCCCACATTTCACGCCCTTCTTCAGACTTAAAAAACACGGTAAGAGGTTGTTCCAGATCAGGATCAGGCATCGTGGCTGTGATTTGATGATGCCAGTGATCATTGACGATGCATTTTGCACAGAGTGCAATTACGTGACATGTGCTGCAGTTCTTCATTTCTGTGACTTCTTCATATCGGCCACATTGACAGCTAAAAGTGCATGTTGAGCATAAAAAACAGTGTCATGTGTCATTGTCGTAACGAAGTCGTGTCAAGGGTGTATCAAGTCGTAACAAAGTCGCTATTTGCGCTATTTGACCTTTACGGCATTGGAAACCCTTTGTAATTATCGGAGGAATGGTACGCCATGCTACATCAACTATTGTCGGGAGCTAAACGGGTTTTAAACTATTTTACCGTGGAGTGTCCGCATCATAGATTGTAAACGTGGTCATGAGTGAAGGCTCTTCATGGGGATCTTCTTTTCGCATTTCATCATGCGTTGTATTTGGACTGTCGGCTTGGAGGGATTCGCTGCCATTGTCCTTAAAGCGAAATACCGGCCGGTTTTTGAAACGTATTGCGTACGCCTGCTTTCTTATGCAGCATATGCAAATGAACAAAAATTAGAATAAAAACTAGACCCCAATTAGACCCCACGTTGCATAAATGCATAGGAATGCAAGTACTTGAGATGCGTTTCAAAAACCGGCCGGTATTTCGCTTTAAAGTACTGTCGAAACTCATTGATCACCTCGATGAGAATGTGCAACTTGATAAAACTTCCTTCGTTATGTGTTCCTTTCCTGCTGCATTTCTGACAAACAATTGTGTTCTTATGCAGTTTTCTGTCAAACATTGGCATTCGTTCTTCATTTTCAGAGAATACCACAGAACATTTCTCGCATTTAAACGGCGTCCATTTTGAGTAGGTTAGTTGCTTTAGATCATCCACATCGGGAATGAAGTTGGAAAATAAGATGAAATAGTACACGCATTGCGTATTCCATATGCTGTGAAAATTCGGATGGGCACAGTAGTGGCACCTAAAACTTCCATTGTCATCTATTTGCGTAAAGAGGTTCTTCACGTCAAAACTTGCTCCACACCAACTCTCGGGTTTACATATTCGCTCCTTCAAATGAAACAAGTTTTGCTTCATTGGAATGCCGTCATCAGTATGAAGTAGATCGTGTAGTTCCAAGATAATATTAACACCACCTTCGTCTAGACCATCGGATTTCTTGACACTTTCCTTGCAATTAGTAAACTCTTCAGAATCACATGAGGGACAAATGAGAGCAACTGTGGTCTTAGTTGTAACTGCTTTCTTGGTTGACGAGCAACGACGACAGAAGAGAGGACTCCACTTTTTTAGACTGAGAAGATGCAGTTCTTCAACAGGGGCATACTTGCCGAAATATGCCATTATCGGAAGGAACTCAACGGGAATGCCCATGATCCACTTGCTACCAGTTTTGGAGCAGTGTTTCACTGTAAGAGCGCACTGTCCGCAGCATATTTCATTGTGGCACTCGGTGCACAGTTTCGGATCAGAATGGATGTTGCCAGCAAAATAGGGGTAAGCAAGATAGGGGTAGCTTTGTTTTCCACAGATATAGCACTGCAGTGACTTTAACTTAACCATTTGCGACGGCCCACAACTCGTCCTGAAACCAATTTTTATACAAAATAGACGCGCACGACATAATGTGTTTGTTATGTTGCCTCAATATTACTTGTAATTCAGTTTCACAATTTATTTATAAAACGATAGAAATAGCAAAAACAGTAAACGAAGAACGAAAAGAGCCATGACTATATTAAGAGTGTACGATTTCCATCGTCCTTTATGATTTATCTGACCGATAGTAAATTTTCATATCATGGAACGATTCATATAAGGCGAGAAAAACCAAATAAAACTTTTTTTTGAGTGACTACGTCTCTTTTATGTTTAAACACATGGCAAAGCATAGCTTTCTGTCGCACACATTACACTATCAAATACTATAGAAACAGCCCATATGTGATGACCAATATTGAATATAGGTAATAAACCCTCGCAACGTGCAAGATTTTGCCTAATAAGTCTATAAGCCCTCCCAACAAAACATATCAGGTTGTCCAACTGCAAATGCGCATCAAAAGCATGCGACTTATGTGATCTGTGAATATTTTGGGTTGCGATTTCTTCAGTTTGTCAGATTGTTCAGTAACACTCAAGTGAAGTGTCCTTTACAGATAATAGTATGCACCATACACTAAGAAGCGATAAAGAAGTGAAAAAAAATTGGCATTGCTTAGAGTTCCTTCAGTGGGTAAACTTCTTCAGTTCCGCACATACATCATCAATTTTCACAAGTTTCTGAAATAAGTCTTTTATTTTTTTGAGAATCATTTGCTTCGTTTACCAATGCGCTACACATTTTGTTTGCATGTTTCTGAGAGTTCCCGTCACTCTCCAACTGTTAAAGGGATCGGTTCACCTTAAATTGTGTCTGTTTTTTTTTGTTTCCTTATTTTCTATAAGGGATAATAAAAATTTGGAATACAAAAAGTACTGTTCTATTTCAATACTCACGAAGATATTAGGCGATAAAGTGGTGGATTGATCGGTCCCGAGTGCAAAAAGGGTAATTGTCCTATACAAACAAGGCAGGACAATTATCCTTTCTGCATTTCGGTCCGGTCAATCCACCACTTTATCACCCAATATCTTCGTGAGTATTGAAATAGAACACTACTTTTTGCATTCCAAATTTTTATTATCCCTTATAGAAAATAAAGAAACAAAAAAAGCAGGCACTATTTGAAAAGTGCGGAGTGGACTAATATGTGAGCCCGAACCAGACCTTTGTACAAAACGATCGTCATAAATAGAAATTAGACACATCATTCCTTATTCGGGTTTATCTTTGCTGTTATCGCCTAACTAACATGCCCTGGCAAAATAAGGTTTTATTTTGGGCCTCACCTCAAAGATGTCCGTCGTCGAGTCCATAAGAAGATCCTCGATATCCGAGAAATTGTCCAATAATTGCATCAGTTGGTTCAATTCTTCAGGATTCTTGCTTTCCAATGCCTTCAGAAACATTGTTTCGTAGGTACTAACAAGGTTTGCGAACGTTTCCTGGCCCTCAAAGGTTACTTGGGTAAAAAAGGCGATATAACCACTCAATCCAGAATTGTCAACGTAAGTGCTCTTTGTTTGTGACAGTGTAACATTTGTTCTTCGAAACTCTGGCTGTAAAATTGATTTGTTTCTGAGCTTTTATAAATTAGTGGTTGAATTCTACTCACGGCGAACAACTACCTTGTTCTGCGTCATCTCCAACCAACCGCGCCACTTTTCCAGCTTGCTCTTGATTTTGTCTGATTCTGTTGACCACTTCAACGATCAATTCGGGCATTGTGTCCGTAATCTTGTGGCCCCAGTGGCCCTTTATGGTGCATTTTGGGCACAATGCACTTTTGTTACACGTGGTGCAGTTCTTCATCTCGGTGAGCTCTTCGTATCGACCGCACTGACATCTGAAATATAATAATAAAAGTTCGAACGGAACATCGTATTGTGCTCGTAACGAGGAAAAAATAGCCCCACCTCTGAAAAAACAGCAGGTTTAAAAAAACGCTACCAACAAATTAAGCACAAAATAGTGCATGTGTACTTTCTTGCACAGCATGAGAACCATTTTCGTTGCTCCCCACGGTTGAGTATTCTTTATATGTAGGTTTTTAACGGGTTTGAATATTTCTTCTTTATATTTTATCTGGCTCCTGCTGATGGATGGTGACTAGTGGGAAAGGATGGGATCAATTAAAGATTATTTATTTCTCGTATTACAACGAATATATAAAATGGTGACTCTTATTTTGTTTATTCATCGTATTAGCAACATTATGAATGTGTCACAGGAAATTTTAGGTTAGACGTCGCAACCAACTATCGTTTCGCTAATAATTGTGCAATTGAGCAATTTATTTTTAGTAGAGCACGTAGACAACTGTGAATGCAAGTGGTGCAGAATGCCTACCGTAGTGTATCCGGAATGGTCGCCTTCCCCTCTGGTATCAGTGCAACTCTAAGCAACTTTTTCTCAAAGTAGCTGTCGGGGTGAGTGGTGAGTGGAGTCACTGGTTCAGGGTGCTTAATTCTCACATCGGCGACATTTCTAGAAAAAAACGTTGCATTTTGTCGCATTGATGCGCAAAGGAAAGTGGAAACCCCGATATGGCCCCGATTATTTTCGAAAAAAACCCGATGTGGCCCCGATCGGGGGTTTTGGGCCATATCGGGGTTTTTGGTTTCCCAGTCGAATGACTCCAACCATAGCGAATTAATTTGAACCTTGTTCATCTCAAGTGTCCTACTCAGTTCACAATTAGTACTACTATACTTGGCCCTGTAGGTACACTCGCTCTAAAATGTCAAATTACTGACAATGAGCTCTGACGATAAGAAGGAATACGCAAGTAAAGTAAATAAATAAATAAACGCCACAATTACATGCTCACCGTGCAGTGTCAGATACACTTGGTTCCTTTGTAGCTGGCGAAGACACACGACTCGTCCCCATATTGTTGATTCCCGGAACACCTTTAGAAGAGGTCATGGGTTCAAGGCGTTGCGAGGTTAAGCAATCGATGCCATTGTTTTTGAAATATTGGCGAAACTCCTGGATAAAGTCGACAAGAAAGTGTAATTTGATGAAAGTTTGTCCTGTTACTGACGTAGTTCCCTCAGTTCCCTGTTCGCTGCATTTCTGACACACAATTTTGTGCAACTCGCTGTTCAGCATTGGCATTCGATCCTCGATTTCCGAGAAAACTACATAACATTTCTCGCATTTCAACGGAGTCCATTTTGAATAAGTGAGTACTTTAAATCGTCCATACCGGGTATGTGATTGAGGAATTCAAAGAAATAGAACATGCACTCAATATATCGTAAAGAGAAACAGTATCCTTTGCGACATTCGTAACACCTCAATCTTCCGTCTTCCGATGGAGCAATAGTGCCTGTCTGGCTGCAAATGCCCAACTGCAAATGCGCATCAAAAGCATGTGGCTTATGTTATCTGTGAATATTTTGGGTTGCGATTTCTTCAGTTTGTTCTAGTTTGTGTCAGGTGAATTCCTCGCCTCTATCGCTCTCGTAATGACTGTTGTTCGGCGTGATATAGTGCAATAAAATGTAATGATTCTTTCTAAAAGATCACAACATTCCAAAAAAATGTTTGTAGTTTGTCTTTATACCATCGATTCATGTATACGACAATAATTGCACAGTAAAGGATACATTCTGTACGGTACGGACGGTATACGGTACAATTGTGTAAGGTTTACAAATACGAACATTATTAACAAGCCCATATCTTAGCAGGTCGATCAGAAATTATCATACAAAATATCATACAAAATCGAAGAAGCTGTTACTGATTTTGGACGTCGCTGCATCCGATGACGCAAAAACTGGCGTATGCGTGAAATCAGTTTGAAATTAGGATACCTTTCTGGCTGGACGCACGCCAGTCAACTCGCTGTCTGCCCAAAATCTTTGTGTCTATTTGCGAAATAAGGCTCGTGTATACTTGAACACTGCACTGAACATCCGAATAACTAAAGGGAAAGCTAAATCCACAAAAAATATTAAGCGTCATAAAAATAGCAACTTTCGTAGAAAATACCAATACTAATTAAGCTTACTTTAAACATATGCACAAGAAAAATAAAACATTCAAAGGCTGCATCGGAAAAAAACATTCAATTGTTCGGTAATTCGTTACAAAACAGAATAGTATGAATACAATGAAAAGCGATACAGAAGTGAAAAAAAAATTGGCATTGCTTAGAGTTCCTTCAGTGGGTAAACTTCCTCAGTTCCGCACATACATCATCAATTTTCACAAGTTTCTGAAATAAGTCTTTTATTTTTTTGAGAATCATTTGCTTCGTTAACCAATGTGCTACACAGTTTCTTTATATGTTTCTGAGAGTTCCCGTCACTCTCCAACTGTTAACGATAAATTGAAAGTGCCGCGGAGTGCACTAATGAAAGCCCGATCGAGACCTTTATACTATAGCGAGCGTCATAAATAGAAAATAGAAACCTCATTCCTTACTCGGGTTTATCTTTGCTGATGACGCCCAACTGACATTCAGTGGCAAAAAAAGTTTTATTTTGTAGACCTCACCTCGAAAATGTCCGTCATCGAGTCCATTAGAAGATCCTCGACATCCGAGAAATTGTCCAATAATTGAATCAATTCGCTCAATTCATCTGGACTCTTGCTTTCCAATGCTTTCAGAAACATTGTTTCGTAGGTACTCACAAGGTTTCCGAACGCTTCCTTGCCCTCAAAGGTTACTTGTGTAGAGAAGGTGAACAAAATGTTCAACATGGTTCAGCTTAATTCAGGAAGCTTCCATCGCTAACAAGACCGTTTGTTATTATTGGTCGAACTCGATTGATATCTAGTTAAATGATCTGTATAACTCACCTTTTTTTGTGTGAGTTCCAGCCTAACGCTCCACTTCTTCAGTTTGCCCTTTATTTTGTCCGATTCTTTGTTGACCACTTCCACAAGCAATTCGGGCAACGTGTCTGTGATCTGATGAGTCCAATGGTCTTGCACAAGGCAATATGGACATAGTGCATTAATGTGACATGTACTGCAGTTCTTCATCTTCTCAGTAGCTTCGTGCCTACCACACTGACACCTAAACCCAACAATAAAAACAAAGTGAACAATTATCCTAGATCTAATGGAATGCGACATTATGGAAATTCCTGGAAATAAATCTTGTGCATGTTCATTTGATGCAAATGCTAATACAAATTCGTCGCTGCATGTGGAGAGCAGAACATATTGGGCGTGCTTTCATACTTCCTTTAAAGGGCATGTCAAGGGGGATTCTGCGCAGAAAGGCATCTCCAGGCGCAGACTAAGTAAATCTCAAAAGGCGCCCAATACAGTAACCCATAAAAATGGCGCCAGAATATAATATTTGAGATTTTGTCATAAACGTGAACAAAACACACCGCAACGCAAGCAAACGGGCGCGTTGCGGCGAGCCGGTAATTCAAGCCGTCCCGTGGACAAAGATTTGGCTTAGCTCTGTACGCACGACTAGAATCCCATACTGAAGGAGTTTTTTGGAGGGGTTTGAAATTGTTTTTCTTCTTACATGAAAGTTTTTGTTTATTTTTATTTTCACTTTCCTTAACTTCAAAACGCAAGCTTTTTTTTGAGCCCAACATGCAAAACCGGCTTGACATTCCCTTTAAAATTAAATTCAAATGGAAACTGGAACTTAAAAATGCCTCCGGAAATGAGAGATTAAAGGGATTGGTTCACCTGAAATAGTGTCTGTTTTTTTGTGTCTTTATTTTCTATAAGGGATAAAAAAATTTGGAATACAAAAAGTAGTCTTCTATTTCAATACTCACGAAGATATTGGGTGATAAAGTGGTGGATTGATCGGTCCGGAATGCAGAAAGGGTAATTGTCCTATCCCTTATAGAAAATAAAGAAACAAAAAAAAACAGACACCATTTAAGGTGAACCTATCCCTTTAAAGATATTCAACGTAGCTCAACAAGATTATGATGAGAGTACTGTTGTAGTCTAATTCTAACAATAAGGCGCAAACTCATTTATCTACATCATCCAGAAAGATCGTTTCTTATTTAGAAAAAAATGCAGCAAGCATACCCTAATGTGTCCGGAATGGACGTCCTCCTGGTTGGTTGTGATGCCGTTCTGATCAGCTTATCCTCATGGTAACTTTTATTGCTTACGCAATCAATCCCATTGTTTTTGAAATATTGACGAAACTCTTTGATGATGTCGAGAAGAAAGTGAAATTTGATGAAACCAAATTCACTTTCTTCTGGATCATTCGATTCGGCGCACTTCTGGCAGTTAATTTGGCGCCATGTTTTATGCAACATCGGCATTCTTTCCTCAACTTCGGAGAAAACTACGGAACATTCCACACACTTCAAGGGGGTCCATTTTGAGTAGGTGAGTGCTCGTAGATCATCCAGGTCAGGAATGTGACGTCGAAATGTTTCGAAATAAAAAATGCACTCGATGTCCAAAATATAGTCGTTCTGATTCCTATAGTAACAGGCGAAATTGCTACAAACCAATCTTCCGCCGTTTGTTACATAAGCAGTACGGCAAGGTGCTCGACATTCGCTGCAGACTTCACATTGAAGTGTAACCTCTTTTGGAGTAATGGCTTTTCGTTCGTCAAGAAGAAGTAGCTCATTTAGCTCAAGAAGAATTCTTGTATGGATAAAATCGGTCAATTTCTTGCATTTTGCTGGTTCACAAAAAGAAGGATCACATAGGCTACAGAATATTTCTCCGTTTTCTGCAACTCTTTGAGTTGCCGAACAAGTACGACAGAAAAGCGGACTCCACCTCCGAAGACTGAGGAGTTTCATTTCTTCAGTCGGGGCGAACCTGTCGAAATAAGCCAAAACGTCTCCATTTATAATATCTGAGCCACAGGCTTTTTTTCCAGTTTGAATACATTGTTCTACCTCGGGGTCACACTCTCCGCAGAAAATTTCATTTTTGCATTCGTCACATTGTGTTGCAAGGTAGTTGCCTGGGTAACCGAAATCAGGATGGCATCGGTTATTGCAGATACAGCATTGCAGTGATTTCAAAAGAACCATTTGTGATGTCCATCCATCAACCACACGAGGGTAAGTATCTGCAATACAAATATAAATAAGAAAATAAAAGACAACACTATGGATGCAAGCAACCGTGTATCGAACAGAGCAGTCCCCCTATAAATAAGTTGCTTGTGTTGTTCCCGTTTTTTATAAGAAACAGTAGTAATAAGGCACTTACGGTGATACTGTTTTTATAAAGATATGTGTATGGGCCCCACATTTCGTTTAACTTAATTGGCCAAAAAGAATCGATGGCATAAATATTTATATCGCAACAAAACAAGTGTAACGCAATGTTAAACCAGTGAACAATGTTAACTGAAAAATAGTGTGCGTCCAAACTAAACAAAACACTATCAGGAGGGAACGGCTCATCAACGTACTGATAACATGCATTAAACAGGTGACTGCCTGCCCCAGGAAGATCGCTATCTTCTTTTGTCAAAACATGAATACACACAACCGTGAAAACAGTATTATTTATTGCCGAAGCAATTTCACACCGAAAAACACAAACGCATTCGAAAACATAAATATTTATATCGCAACAAAACAAGTGTAACGCAATGTTAAACCAGTGAACAATGTTAACTGAAAAATAGTGTGCGTCCAAACTAAACAAAACACTATCAGGAGGGAACGGCTCATCAACGTACTGATAACATGCATTAAACATTTTCGTATGCAGGTGTGCATTAACATGCACACCTGCATACGAAAGACTTAAGTCCTATAGATTATTCGGAAAACATCAAAATTCGTACCGGTCATCCAACGGCTAAAATATGGAGCCCTTTCTGGCTGGACCTGTCTGTCTTGTCTGTCTGTCTTGTCCACACATAATAATAATAATTTATTACATCAGGAAGATGCGCACAAAAGTCAACACAGAATAAAATGCTTGAAACACAAACACAACAGTAAGTTTTGTTGGGACTTAAGAGGACTCATCACCTTAGCGCCCGTTTACGGAATAAGATACATGTTGTAACTCTCGTATTAATACACGATCGTCACAACTGAATCATATTATGCAACACGATCGTTTGCTATATTCGTCTTATAACATAACATAACATAACATTGATTACGAACATAAAATGTCGCACAAGTTTTGTCGAGGCAATACCACAATGAATAACTATGAAACGTGAAAATGTAAATCTGATTAAAATAAAAGCATCAAATAAAAACATTATGTTTACAGGAATAGGCGAGGGTTACTCTCAATCATAAGTGAAGTTCTATGGACAAAACAGTGTCTGCGAACATTCCTAGTCACCCGAGGAATTATGATTTTGATACGACCACGTCGAGAGGACAGATTAGAATTCCTGAATTTGTACATTGAACGTAGATTATGGCCGCATTTGCCAGCCAATATTTTTCTGAGCATTCTAGCATCTGCCTTCCTACGTCGATTGTCAAGTGTATCAAGCTTCAATAATGTATCTCTATCTGAACTAGAGGGTGTATCATTGTAATCAAGCAATTGGAAACGCATAAAAATTCGCTTTGTAAATGTACGTTGGATCCGATCTAGGGCCACCTTATCCTTTTTCTTATATGGACTAAAGACAACCGAGTCTGACTCTAGAATTGAACGTACATAAAGAGAATATGCAAGAACCAAAAGGTTTGCCTTCCGCGTATATGTAAATAGTGCTGAATTAGCACCTCACTAGACTGAATATAAGGGCCACGCGCCCACCCGCTAATCCTTGTCTTACTTGCAGGCCTAGTATTGGGGATCAGGCCCCCACCTCTGCTACAGTACTCCACGACAGTACTCTCGACGCCGCGTACTACCGCTCGGTCTGGTGTGCCCCTCCTCCCTTCTGGAGCTGGCCTGGAAGACCCCGCAACTGTGCACCCCGTGAACCCTCTAAGCCATTCATATTCTTGGCTGCCGTTACCTCTGAATAAACGGTTATACGCTGAACTATTGTCGTATCTTCACGGTTAATCCTTGGGCAGGGATTAACAGTTGGTGCACCGTCCGGGAAACACTGCATTGAACAACTCGATAAATAAAGGAGCACCTAAAACGCAAAAAAAATATATTTATCAAGCGTGATATGATAGAAAAATAGTATAACATTATTAATTCAATAATTTTCTCAATAATAGTAAGCAAGTTTGTTAAATTTGCTGCGGTCATCTGGGAATGGGAACATTAGATAAAAAGAGGTTCACTTCATATTCTTCCTGAAGTATATAATATGTATGAAGATGAAGCATGAAGAATGTTAGTAAGCTTATAAGTATAATAAAGCCCTCAAAGGCTGCATAAAAAAATACATTTTATTGCTCAACATCTTTTCCTAATATTACACTTATTCAGAAACTTGCGAAAATCGATGATTTTTGTGTGGAACTGAAGCAGTGAAGGAACACTAGCATGGAAAGGGTTAACTATGGACTTCTACTTCTACTCCACAGTGTTCTTTACAATTGCAATAATATGAATACAGAAAAGAAGCGAAACCTGCGGAATGAAAAAAAATTGGGGTTGCTTTTTTTTTAATTTTGCAGCATTGTTCAGAATAACATTCTCTACAAAGTGAGCTACATCGCATTAGTAGAAGTCCATAGTTAACCCTTTCCATGCTAGTGTTCCTTCACTGCTTCAGTTCCACACAAAAATCATCGATTTTCGCAAGTTTCTGAATAAGTGTAATATTAGGAAAATCCGTTTGCTTTGCTCACCAAGTGCTGCACTTGGACACAGTTGCTTTGCTTCCATGTCTGTGAGAATTTCCGTTCATCTTCAACTTTTGAATATAAATGAAAAACGACACCTATTTGGTCCCGAGCCGGACCTTGCACTATCAAAATCATCTTTACACTTTATTCTGGTGTATCATTGCTGATATCGCCTAACTGACATAAACTGGTAAAATAGATATGAAACTCACCTTGAAGATGTCATTCATCGAGTCCATTAGAAGTTCATCAATATCCGAGTGAGTATCCAACAATTGTAACAGTTCTCTCAATTTATCTGGATTCTTGCTTTCCAGTGCTTTCAGAAACAGTGTTTCATACGTGGTCACAAGTTTCCAAATGTTTCCTTGCCCTCAAAGTTACTTGGGTAAAAAATGCAATGTAATGATGTAATCACTCATATCCAACATTGAAAAATTATATTACTCGGATAAATTTGTTCTTCTAAGGCCGGCTGCCGTATTGATTGTTTATTTTTTTGAACCTTTATAACCGGCATTCTACTCACGGCGAACAACTACCTTATTCTGTGTCATCGCCAACCAACCGCGCCACTTTCTCAGTTTGCTCTTGATTTTGTCCGCTTCACTGTTGACCACTGCCACGATCAATTCGGGCACTGTATCTGTGATCTGATGACCCCAATGGTTCTTTATGATACATCTTGAGCAGAATGCGTTTTCGTTACACGTGCTGCAGTCCTTCATCTCGGCGAGCTCTTCGTATCGACCGCACTGACATCTGAAATATAATAATAAGAGTTCGAACGGAACATCGTATTGTGCTCGTAACGAGGAAAAAATAGCCCCACCTCTGAAAAACCGCACGTCTGAAAAACCGTGAAAAAGAAAAAACGCTACCAACAAATTAAGCATAAAATAGCGCATGTGTACTTTCTTGCACAGCATGAGAACCATTTTCGTTGCTCCCCACGGTTGAGTATTCTTTATATGTAGGTTTTTAAAGGGATTGAATATTTCTTCTTTATATTTTATCTAGCTCCTGCTGATGGATGGTGACTAGTGGGAAAGGATGGGATCAATTAAAGTTTATTTATTTCTCATATTACAACCAATATATAAAATGGTGGCACTTATTTTGTTTATTTATCGTATTAGCAATATTATGAATGTGTCACAGGAAATTTTAGGTTAGAGGTCGCAACCAACTATCGTTTCGCTATTAACTAAAGACAATTAAGCAATTTATTTTTGGTAGAGCACGTAGACAACTGTGAATGCAAGTAGTACAGAATGCCTACCGTAGTGTATCCGGAATGGTCGCCTTTCCCTCTGGTATCAGTGAAATTCTTAGCAACTTTTTCTCAAAATAGCTGTCGGGGTGAGTGGTGAGTGGAGCCATTGATTCGGGATCCTTGTTTCTCAGATCGGCGACTCCTCTAGAAAAAAATAATTATTGCGTTTTATCATAATGATGCGTTAGTCCAATTACTCCAACCATAGCGAATTAATTTGAGTCTTGTTTATCTCAAGCGTCCTACTCACTTCACAATTAGTGCTACTATACTTGGCCCTGTAGGTATACTCGCTCTAAAAAGAAAAAAGGCAAATTATTGACAATGAGCCCGACGATAAGAAGGAATCCGCACTTAAAATAAATAAATAAATAAACGCCATATTACATGCTTACCGTGTATTGACAGGTTTCGAGTTACATGGTTTCGAGTTTGTCGATGACGAAGGCATATTATTCATCTCAATCTTGTTGATTTTCGAAAGAGCTTTAGGCCGGGGCATGGGTTCAAGGCGTTGCGATGGTAAGCAATCGATGCCATTGTTTTTAAAATAGTGACGAAACTCTTTGATCCAGTCGACAAGAAAGTGTAATTTGATGAAAGTGAATGACGTATTTCCCTGTTCGCTGCATTTCTGACACACAATTTTGCGCAATCCGTTGTTCAGCATTGGCATTCGATCCTCGATTTCGGAGAAAAACACAGAACATTTCTCGCACTTCAACGGAGACCATTTTGAATAAGTGAGTACTCTTAGATCGTCCATATCGGGGATGTGATTTAGGAATTCAAAGAAATAGAACATGCACTCAACACTGTGAAAATCGAAACACTTTCCTTTACGACATCCGCGGCACCTCAATCTTCCATCTTCCGATGTAGCAATATGGCGTGTCTCTATAGCAGTTCTACAATCGCAGCATTCTTGACTTTGAAGTTTCACACCTTTTGCAATAATGGCTTTTCTATCATCAGGAAGAAACATATCGTTTAGCTCAAGAAGTCGTGTATGAAGGAAGTCTTTCAATCGTTTGCGATTTTGTAACGCATAATAACGATCACATACCGGACAAAATGGAATTCCATCATCAGTGACTATTTTGGTTGACGAACATTTACGACAGAAAAGCGGACTCCACCTCTGACGACTGAGAAGTCCAATTTCATCAGCAGGTGCGTACTTGTCGAAATAAGCCAGAATGTAAAAAAACCTGGAGTGTTCGATACCTGACTCCTCTAATCCCCACCATTCTTTTCCAGTTTCGGCACATTCTTTTACAATAAGGGTGCATTGTCCACAGCAGATTTCATTTTGGCAGTGATCACATAGTGCCTGTACAAATACCAAAGCCCAGTCGGCTTCCTCACGAAAATATGGGTAACATCGTCCTTTACATTCACAACATTGTAGAGACTTGAATAGAACCATTTGTGACGACGCATCAACCAAACTACAATGTGTATTTACCTAAAATACAAGTACAATTAAAGAGAAAAACTAGTAATACCACATATAATACGATCGTGGCAAATATTCGCAAAACTCGAAATGCCTGACGCCATTACCATTACCTATACAGTACGCTTGATTTCCATTATTTTATTATCAAACGACCTGTTTGCTAAGCAACGACACCACGACGAGTTATATATATACTTCATTTATTTTCGTCAGTTCATTGTGATGCACCCCATGTGGTCTTATTTAATAAATTAATATAAATAATACAATATAAAATGAGCTAAAAGTGAAGTCCATCTATCTATCTATGAATAAGTTTGAGTTATTACGGTGCTTTATAGGAAACGAGGTAACATCAACAGTCACGCTTTTTTTATTAAAGGGTCAGGCCCATTTCAAATGACCCCTATTTCTGATGATTCCATCTGATTCTCCATGTCAAATATAGTAGGATGCAATATTTTTCTAATTTTCAAGCGCGAAATTCACACACTATTCAGCAATTTACCGTGAGCAGTCATACCCAACTATCTATCGCAGTTGGCGCGCCCATTCGCGCTGATTGGCCAAAATCGCAATTGCCACGCCCAATAGAGCATATTGCCCAATGAGCGCGAAGGGGCGTGACAACTGCGATAGAAAGTTGGGTATGACTGGCAATAGTAAATTGATGAATACTGCGTGATTTTTGCGCTCGAAAATTAGGAAAATATCGTATCCTACTATATTTTATATGGAGAATCAGATGGAATCATCAAAAATAGGGGTCATTTGAAATGGGCCTGACCCTTTAAAGGGAATATGTAGGCACTCAAAATGAGCAAAACAACTGCGAAACTAGAGTTTCCACACCAGACATGAATTTAAGTAGGCGACTGAATATGTAAATTCGAATATTCTCATTTGCATGCAAATATGTCGCTGTTGCAAGCTATATGCCGATGTATGCACATATATGCTAAATTTTTGCTCCATCAGACCTGCCGTGTAAGCCAGGGTGGCAGTAAACGCGTTTACTATGGAAAAGGTGAACTTTGAAAATCATTTTCTTTTAAATGGGAAACTTTTAACAATTTTTGTTGTTGTTTCCTTAATGAGGAACACACATTCTATTAATACAGCTTAACTTCAAAAAGGGCATACATATTCCCTTTGGTAAAAGTATGCCCCCTAACAATTACTTTTGGCTAATTTAATCCAACAAAAACATGATCGAATGAATAACAATGAGTATACCACACAAAAAAGAGTAACAATAACAACTATGATCTTGGATTTCTAAAACTTTTCCAAAAATCGAGAATCCTTGAGCAATTCGAAAAATAAAACGTTTATTTCACTTGAAAAGACTGTCAGGGTGGAACAGCCCAACAAGTACTGATAACAAGCAATAAACCTTTGAATTCGTTTGAAATTAAGAGCGTTATCTTCTCCAGGAAAAGTATTTGCTTCCCAAAAGGAATGCACAAAAAAAATCAGACAGAAAAACACCAACACTGGCGTAAAGCTGCAGGTAGCAAAGATGCACACTTGCATGCATAGCATAATACTCATTGCTATAGACTGTTCGGAAAATATAAAATTCGTAAAAGTAGCTTAACAGTGAAAATTTTGGGGTACTTCAGCACGGTTCACTACTTAGGCGAATCGTCGCATAGCGTTGCATAACCCCCGCATCATTTTTGACGGCTTGCTTGTGCCGCGTATGCTACTAATTGTTCGAAGACATACGAAGACAAGGTAGCGCACATTATCCGGTTTTCGTTTTCTGCCGGTACACAGTCACAGGGACCCGTAGAAGAAATGTTCTTAGTGATTTAGCATCGTTTTCTCCGTAAAGGTTTGTAAAAAAAAACAGAAGTCTGCAAAATTGTTCTCTTATTGTTAGCCGTTAGCACAACGAAAGTATTCCTCTATCTGTAGCAAAATGTCCGCGAGGTTCGAACTTTCGAATTAGAACTACAAGGAACACAAAGATGAAAGCCAGTTTTTTATTTAATAAAACTGTTTTCAGTTCTTCATTTGCCCACTTTTTCCGCATCTTCCGAGTGGTTACTAAAACTTGGTCTCAATCTTGACTTCTTCTTGGCGCGTGCTATTTGTACCGGAAATCGGATCAAAGTGCCGTTCAAGAGAAGTGCAATCTAAAAACATGAAAGCTTTGCGTGCTAATTGCTAATCTAAAAAAATTCCTTGATTTAATTTTTTTGTGATTTCCAGATTTTTTAACAAAAATACATAGACAACTTGACTCGATCATAAATAAGAATAACATACACAATCGAAGAACCATTTTTGATAATGTTTGGTTTCGGACGACCTTTCGTCCGATGACGCCGAAATTAGTTTGAAACCGGGATACCTTTCTGGCTGAACAACTTGTTGTCTACTCAGAATCTGTGTGCCCGTTTGCTGGAATAGGACTCATGGATCTTTGAACACTGTGTTGAACCACTCGATAAAGAAAGAAGCATCCAAAACAGTAAACAATATTTATTAAGCGTTGTAAATGGGAATTTTCGGACGAAAAATACTAACAAGGCCTGGGCAAAACCGTAAGGCGGCAAATTGGAAACACCACATCATGTGTAAACATAGCATGGTCAATAATAGGAAAATTTTTTTGTTGCGGTCGTCTGGGAATGGGATTATGAGCTCATGTTCTTTAAATAAAAAGAGGTGCATTTCGCATGCTTCCCGAAGTATATAAAATGTATGAAGCATCAAGCATGTAAGTAAACTGATAAGTCTGTATAATAAAGCATTCAAAGGCTGCATCAAAAAATACATTTCATTGTTCAATAAGTCTTATGTGAAGTGTTCTTTACATATTGTAATAGCATGAATGTAAATACAGAAAAGGAGCGATACCTACGAAGTGAAAAAAGGGCCTTTTCCAGTGTTCCTTCAGTTGGTAAACTTCTTCAGTTCCTCACAAACATCATCGATTTTCACAAGTTTCTGAAAAATGTTAGCATATGCCAGCGAAGTATCGATTTGCTAGTTTACCAATAAGTTGCACCGGCAAGAAGTTGAAAATTCGGAGTGTACGATAATTGAGCCCGACCAGACAGATGTACCATACGTGTGTCATCACTGACCAAAAAGTCTTCAATTTTGTAGTCTTTACCTCGAAGATGTCAATCATCGAGTCCATTAGAAGTTCATCAATATCCGAGAAATTGTCTAATATTGGCATCAATTTGCTCAATTCATCCGGACTCTTGCTTTCCAACGCTTTCAGGAAGAGTGTTTCGTACGTGCTCGCAAGGTTTCCAAACGTATCCATGCCCTGAACGTTGCATTATATCAGTATAGCAAAAAGGCAAGTAGGCGCGATGTTCGATACGACAGTCAATATCAACCGTACATGATGTACGTGCACTTAGCCACCGTTACTCAACACGTATTTTCAGAAAAGATACACAAGAACCTAAATGAAAAAATTTTCTCTGAAAATTAAACGAATAGAGAGAGTTGTATAATTACCGTAGCTCATACATAGATGTTTGCCGCATATTCGGCATATTTATTGACTGGGTTCGGCTGCAATATACGCACACATGTTCACGACTGCTTACCTTATTATGTACAAGTTTCAGCCGGTCCCGCCACTTTCTCAATCTCTCCTTCATTTTGTCAGATTCATTGTTGACTACTTCCACAAGCAATTCGGGCATCGTGCCTGTGACCTGATGGCCCCAGTGGTACTCTAGAAGACAGTCGCGGCATAATGCACTGATATTGCATGTTGTGCAGTTCTTCATCTTCTCAGTGGACTCGTATTTTCCACATTTGCACCTAGATATTTTCGTTTGTTGCGAAAAATAAGAAACTAATCACAACTAAATAAAACTGCCTTTCTGGAAATATTATTTCCTGAATATTGTTCAACTCACATTGTGCTCGTAAAGAGGAAGAAGTATTTATACGGGCACAGATTTGACTCGCGGAAGAGCCAAAGCTGAGCATGGCATACTTTCTTGTAAGCATAAAAATCATAGCAATATTATCATCAATCAATATCAAGTATCAATTATCAATAACAATATCAATAATAGCAAATGTCAAGCAGCATAATTGATTTGTAGCAAGGAGTTACTCTTTTATTATAAACAAACCTCAAGCTAATCGTTACATGTGGCTAAATTTACCATCCTTCTCATCATCATTTTATATGATGCACACTTGTATACTTTATTGAATGAGTCAATCAATTATTATTATTATTATTATTATTATTATCCTGTTCAATCTCCCCACAATGTTACATATCCCTTATATGCCACTGTTTGATAGTATGTGTCATCTTTTGAACATCCGTAACTATCTCACGATAGTCATGGTGACTCATTGTCAGGCTATTTTTCTCCTTTCTTTAGAAAGACAGGAAATATCAATTCATTTTCTTTGTAAAATAAACTTTAAAGGGAAAAGTCCCATTTAAGGTAACCCCTATTTTAGATGTCTCTATCTTATTCTCCGTGTCAAATACGGTAGAATACAGTTTTCTTCCAATTTTCAGGCGCAAAATTCACGTAGTTACCAGCAATTTACCATGACCAGTCATACCCAATAACCTATCGCAGTTGTCAGTTGTGATGCCCCTTCGCGCTGATACTGATTGGCCAATGTGTCATATTGGGCGTGGTAATTACGTTGTTGTCGAATCAGCGCGGATGGGCGTGTCAACTGCGATAGATTGTTTTGTATGATTGGCAATGGAGCCATGGTAAATTGCTGATAATTGCGTGAATGTGTTTCGCCTGAAGTTTGGAAAAATTGCATCCTGTCATATTTGAGACGGAGAATCAGACGGAGTCAGGGGTTACCTGAAATGGGCATTAAAGTTTTTGCTTATGACATGTTCCGCAGAGGTCCTGAGCTCAGGCGACATGAGCATAGAGCTCATGTTATACTCATAATTAGGGTGGGGTCAAAACGGGCTGAGCGGTGAACTGCTCACAAAGAGGCGAGTCAGTGAGTTGAACGGCCCTTTTGTGAAAAGGCGGGTTCGGGTTGACCGGGTCAGAGCCGAAAATCAAAAAGAAAAACGGACGGGTTACCTATGTTAACTCAAACTTCTCGATAATATTCAGCATGGAAATGATTCACGTGGGTCACTCACCCCGTGTTGGCTCATGAGCCACTCTCTTGTTGAATCGCCTAGGTGGTTCACGTGTGACCCGGGTTGACCCGTCAACCGTGCGTGATGAGTCACTCATGTGAATCGCTCAACCCGTTTTGGCCCCACTCTACTCATAATGGTCCGATGGTTACCACTATGAGCATAGAGCTCATAATGGTCACCATCGGTCGGTACTCCTTATCGTATTGTGCTTGCACGAGCGACAATTCAGGATATCGTTTGTTAGGTGAGCACGTCGATAAATTTGAGTACAAGCGATGAAGAGTACCTACCGTAGTGTATCCGGAATTGTCGTCTTCCTGACTGGTGTCTGTGCAACTCTAAGCAACTTCTTCTCAAAGTAGCTCTCGGGGTGGGTGGTAAGCGGAGTCGCTGGTTCAGGGTGCTTGCTTCTCACATCGGCAACTATCCTAGACATTTAGTTCAATTAGTCCATTTATAGTGGATTAATTTGCATCTTGCTAAACTCATACGTCCTACTCATTTCACAATAAGTGCTTTTGATGATGATGTATTTAGTCCAATTAGTCAGTATCATGGATTAGTTTGCACGTTGCTCGACTCAAATGTCCTAACCATTGCTCAAATGTCCGCACAATTACTGCTACTCCCCTTGGTCTTGTAGGTATGCTCACGTCTGGTCAAGTCTCTATTTTTCTATGCAAATTGCCAAGAATGAGCCCCAACGATGAGAATGAATCAGTAAGAAACATAAATAAAGCTAATTACCGGCCGGTTTTTGAAACGCATCGTGTACAACTGAACTCTTACTTACGTCGTTGGTCGAATTTAGCTCGTTTTTTTTTTGTTCTAATCTATGTTCATTTGCATAAGCTGCACGACGCGTCAAAAACCCGTCGGTATTCAGCTTTAGTAAATGAACGCTGCGATTATTAATTTGCTTACCATGCAGTGGCAGATATACTTGGTTCTTTGATTGTAGCTGGCGAAGACACGCGACTCGTCCCCCTATTGTTGATTCCCGGAACACCTTTAGGAGAAGTCATGGGTTCAAGGCGTTGCGAGGTTAAACAGTCGGCACCATTGTTTTTAAAATAGTGACGAAACTCTTTGATCATGTCGACAAGAAAGTGCAATTTGATGAAAGTTAATGACGTATTTCCTTGTTCGCTGCATTTCTGACACACAATTTTGCGCAATCCGTTGTTCAGCATTGGCATTCGATCCTCAATTTCGGAATAAACTACAGAACATTTCTCGCACTTCAAAGGAGTCCATTTTGAATAAGTGAGTACTCTTAGATCGTCCATGTCGGGGATGTGATTGAGGAATTTAAAGAAATAGAACATGCACTCAATTTGGCCAAAATAGTACCAGTTTCCTTCGCAACATTCGTCACACCTCAATCTTCCGTCTTCCGATGTAGCAATATCGTCTGTCTCTATAGGGTCTCTACACTCGCAGCATTCTTGACGTTGAAGTTTCACACCTTTTGCAATAACGGCTTTTCTATTGTCAGGAAGAAACATATCGTTCAGCTCAAGAAGAATTCGTGTAAAAGGGAAGTCGGACCATCGTTTGTAATTTCGTGACGTAAACTGATGATCACATTCCGGACAGAATACAACTCCATTTTCATTAACATTCTTGCAAATAGTAGAAGGACATTTACGACAGAAAAACGGACTCCACCTCCGAAGACTGAGATGTTTAATTTCATCCGCAGGTGCGAACTTGTCGAAATAAGCCAGAATAACAGAAAACGCGAAGTTGCCTCCTCCGCGCCACTCTTTTCCAGTTTCGGCACATTGTTTTGCTTTAGTTGAGCATAGTCCGCAGCAGATTTCATTTTCGCAGTATTGACATACGCGCGGAAAAAAAAAAATGAAATCGTCACAAAAATATGGGTAACATCGTCCTTTACAGCGACAGCATTGTAGCGACTTCAACAGGACCATTTGGGACAATCCAACACCCAAATAAACAACACCAACTGTCTAAAATACGTGTATAATTAACAGAAAGAACTAATAATACAGTACAAATGTCGTAAAGCGCATTCCACCTTGGATAAACAATGATTTTTTTTATTGAGAACAACAACAATAGTCACGCACTCTTTTTTTTTACATGTTCGCATAAAGAACGAGGAGTATACTGCACAACAGACTGCAAATAAAACAATGAAATTGAAATGTTTTCAAAACTTAAATGGTTTCTAAACATGGGTTTCCAAACATGGACAGCCCAGTTGATAGAGCAATGTTATCTGAAAACGAATACGTGTCTTTTAAGGAAAAGCACAGGACTATGGTGGAATAGCTCATCAGCGAACTGATAAGATGCTTGTGAAATAAAGAGCGTTATCTTCTCCAGAAAAAGTATTTGCTTCCCAAAATGAATGCACACAAAAAGAAATTTCAGGCAGAAAAACACTAACACAAGCGAGAAGCTGCAGGTAGCAAACAAGCACACTGGCATGTATATTGCTCATTACAATAGATTATTCGGAAAATACAAAATTCTCAACAGTAGCTTCTAAAAGTAGCTCAATAGTAAAAATTTTGGGGTACTTCAGCACGGTTCACTATTTCGGCGAATCGTCGCATAGCGTTGCAAAACCCCCGCAGCATTTTTGACGGCTTGCTTGTGCCGCGTATGCTACTAATTGTTCGAAGACATCAACGCGATACTTTGGCGCGTGCGCGGCCGGCATATAGCCGGTGCGCGGCCTACAAAAAATGGGTGGGCCCAGACATGGCGGCCCACCCATTTCGGGCGCAGTGTAGGCCAGGGGCCGGCGTGAGGTGCGCCTGGTGTGGGCCTGGTGTAGGCCTGGTGTAGGCGAACTTTGGAAAAAATGGGCGTGACCCGCCCCGCCCCCTTCGAATTAGCGTAAATAAAAAAATAAAAAAATATTAAAACATACACAGAACCACCAATAGACACCAAACATTTTAAAGTATGTTTATTATTTTACAATAAAATACAACGGTCATAAAAAAACATGAAAATTGTCTCTATGTATATAATAAGCAAAATGTATAAAATTTGCAATTTGTAATAGGACATAATTGGCTAATTGGCAGGAGTTTAGCCTACTAGATAAAAACACGACTTTCGTAGAAAGAGTTTTCCTAAATATCAGAGATAAAACGATAACTGGGTTGTTTAGAACACATCTATAAGACACATATATATCGTTTGAATACACATCTACATCGCTTGTTTCTAGTGCAATGATCAAAGCAAGAGTAATGTTGAATCGCAGAGCTTTAATCGTTACTAATCCATACATAAAATCAGTAATTTGTGCAAGGTAAACTATGATGAGCACTCTCGATGAGCGCTTATATACTCTTATGTACAGAAGCAAGCAAAACTTGTGGAAACAAACAAAATAAATTCTAGGGAGCGGTGTCCATGTACAACAAAATATAATATCGAAAACCATTACATAACGAAAATCTTGGTCGCAGCAGCGAAGTATTCCTTCAGAGTATCTTCGGGCCTGCAACATCCGATGTTGCTTCTTGCTTCTCTATGTGCTGCACCATTCCTCGTTGATGCCACGAATTACCACTGAAATGCAATAAAAATAACACTTGTTTAAAACCTAATACTAACGCCTATGGCTAAGAATAGTCAAGAACTGTTCAGATATGGACGCTTAACACATTTTGGCCACACCATATTCCGGATTACTTTGCGTTCTTTTAAATTATACTAATAAGAATAACAATAATAATAGCAAATAACTAAAAATACTACTCATAAAAACTAACTTTCAAGTTCCTTTTGCATGTTCATTTTCCTGTCCTGTGGCTCATATTTAGTTTGGCCCAAAGTAAAGTAGCTGGCCTTCGTTGTTCTGATCACAATTTTCTCCAATACCTGAAAAGAACTGCGGTAGAAAAAGAAATTAAGCAATGAATGCGCACATTTTTTAAAAGGATCATAGGCTTCAACAGTAGTTAACATTAAAAACATATTTTAGAAAAGCTCACCTTTACAGTATGACGGACCATCATTTCAGTCAATCAAGAATGCGTGGCGTTAGTGCAATGTCTCTCTGAAGATTGATTCGATTTAATAAGTGGCAAGCGTGTGACACGAAAAGGTTTTCATATTCATGTCGTTTAAGCATATTTGAACCGAACCTACTTGAATAAAAGAATACTCTATTCATGCTAGAAAAAAAGAAAAGCGGCATTATCATTTTCGGAATCAAACGCTTACCTTTACACTACTTGTGTTCCTGCATTTTTGTCGAAAGCACGGCACTCGCGATCCTGTGGTATACGGTATATGTAGATTATTTCCTAAATTCAAACTTGAAGCGTATGTCAGTAATAGTATGTCAGTATGTCAGTAATAGAATAGAGAAACAAAACAAACATGTGTTGACCTCATTATTTTACCGTTAATTGTGCTATGTTTAATATTGGTTTGTGGAATTCGTTCATATCTTACACTTAGTTATAACTCTGTTCGTCTTAGGCGGGTCGCCAGCTAAAATATTTGCACCCGCGAACCCGCCCAGCTAAAATATTTCTACCCGCGAACCCGCCAGCTAAAATATTTCCATTGCCTAATTCGCTGGCGAAAGTAAACTACTGTAGGCGCTTCGCGGGTTAAAATTAAGTGGGAAATTGTGTGGATATACTGTAGTATCGTGCATCACAGAACAACATTTTGGTCCGATTGATTTTCAAAAACTTGCATTTTTCAGTTTTGTTTCAATCATATGTTTTGCTTTGTTGTGTTGTGTAAGTATTCGTTGTTGTTATTTTTAAAGTGTATGAAGAACATGTCAGTGTTTCTACCTGGCCTGCATTTCAGAAACAAAATAAACGTTTGATTCGGTTACTTTGGAGTTCAATGAAATGACTTATACATTATACTTTCTTTAACCATTTCTCCTCGTTGATCACCGTATATTTCCACGTTGTTTGCTATTTATGGTAAACAAAGGGTGTATTCATTTTAGGCTTGGCATCTGGCCTGGTTGGCCCGTCCATTCAGGTAATGGATATGAAGAGGACGGAGAAAGGAATAAATGGCGAAACCATGTTAGCAAACGGATGAAGAAGGAATATACGTAAGTAAAATATGAAAATAGGAATAGCTAAAATCTTCTCGCTTATGTGACCGTTAATACCGTTTGTACGGAAAGGATTCATTCCACATCCATACTGTCTTACTAGTTTCATAGAAAGCTCGAGGTTTCGGCTCAGTTTGTGCAATTTACGTTTACGTATAGAGATGGTTAAGAATGTATGTGGGTGCGGTGCGGTTACCGCCCCGTCCCTCCGGTTGGTAAAAAGTATTAAACGCTCAACCATGTCCATTTAAAGTTTAAAGTGTACGTTTTTAGGTGGAAACGTATGATGGTCAACGACCAAATGAAGCAAAGTTAAATAAGCGAACCACGAACCAGGCGGAGGACAGAGTTAGCGGATATCCATATGCATAAGGTTTGTTTATGTTTTTTTTATGGTAGCTCAATAGTTTATTTGTGTGAGTTCTACCAATGTGCACAATTTTGACACTCCATTAAGTCGTTAAGGCGCAGCCGACGCTCGGGTATCCAGTTTCCTTTACAGCGCGCATTTTGCCACTCTCGCGGCGCAAGCGAACGTTTTGTTTATTCCGCAATGTGGCACACTTTGGCGAAATTAAGGCGCACTTCTGAATTTTGCATTATATATGATAGAATTGCTTATCTGTTTCCAATTCTAGTTCTGCTTTTACGTTTTTTTTTTCAGAAATCTGAATTTGAATGGGCGGAGAAGCGTTGGAAAGTCTGACTTCACCAGCAGGCAGGACCGCATAAGGCCACATCACATTCTTCTATTACGTGCCAGATTGCCAATCCTCGAGCATCTTGCACAGCCTAATTATTTATTTTATCTGAAACTGTTGGCATTTAGTAGCCACCGTGTGTTAAATTACCCCTTATTGTGTTCTATAATAGTAATTTAAATTATGTTACCTTGTGAGCTCTCTGATCTCGAAATTTGACATGTTTATTAGTGTTCGTGTGCGTGTGCTCATTTTATGCGGTGTCCCGATCATTAGGAGTAGACTTTGTAAATTCAATAACATTCGTTTACCGCAATTTTACGCAACTCTCAATTTATTGATATTTAATTTGGGCTAGAATTAGATACGATAGGTGTGCTTCACTTGTTTGTTGAGTTGTTATGTGTATTTTTATTTTGGTTGTTGTTCTAACTTCTGGTCTGAAGTGGCTATTTTAGGACTAGGTATATGTATACGTAGGACTGTGATAGTTGTGCTGAGAATGTTGATTATTTTGTTTGCATTTAGGTTGATTGGTAGAGGCATTTAGCCAAGTGTTGAAGGAGACACAAATTTTTAGCAATGTCGTGGAACTTCTGTACTGAACGTTGTGCTTTTATTGGTGTTTGCTTATTATTTTACTCTATAAAGGAATTCGCGCATCATTTGTTGTCTATGAATATGGTTTATTTGTTTGGTGTGTTTATTATTAATTCGTAGTTTATAGCGTGGTTTAATATTCTCCCTTGTCTGCGTCTCTCCGGCGAGAGGGGATGCTACACTATTTGTAGCAAAATAGCGAAGCGCCTAGCGAAAATAATTCAATTGACACATCCGCCATGCAGGTGGACGGGCGGTTCGCCATTGTTTTCGCTGGGCGGTCCGCCAAAAACGAACGCAGAATCCACAAACTCAAGTGTAAGAACGAATTCCGCAAACAAATATTAAACATAGTGCAATTAACAACAACCAATAGCTGGATAGCACAGTTATTATCAACTTAATTGAATGGGCAACAATAAAGCGATAAAAGAAATAACTCCACAATGAAAAATAAAGACAATTATAAACATAAATAAGTTAATTTCGAACGGCCGCTTGCGAGAAGTGCGACAAGTTCGTTTGGCTGCGTAGAAACGATCAATAGAGGGACACTTCCCTGTGTAACATTAGTATAACGTGCCTTTTTGTTCGCCTACACCAGGCCTACACCAGGCGCACATCAGGCCCACGAGCCGCCCACCTTTTCATGCCACACGGAGCTACTGTCCTTCTCTGGGCGAGAGGTGCGCCTGGTGTAGGCGAGGTGTAGGCGGCCCACCTTTTTCGGGCCTGGTGTAGGCCGCGCACCGGCCAAGTTTCCTCAGTGATACGAAGACAAGGTAGCGCGCACATTATCCGGTTTTCGTTTCGGTAGATTTCTGCCGGTACACAGTCACAGGGACCCGTAGAAGAAGTGTTCCTAGTGATTTAGCATCGTTTTCTCCGTAAAGGTTTGTAAAAAAAACAGAAGTCTGCAAAATTGTTCTCTTTTTCTTTCTTAGCACAACGAATGTATTCCTCTATCTTATCTGTAGCAAAATGTCCGCGAGGTTCGAACTTTCGAATTAGAACTACAAGGAACACAAAGATGAAAGCCAGTTTTTTATTTAATAAAACTGTTTTCAGTTCTTCATTTGCCCACTTTTTCCGCATGTTCCGAGTGGTTACTAAAACTTGGTCTCAAGCTTGATTTCTTCTTGGCGCGTGCTATTTGTACAGGGAAACCGGGTCAAAGAGCCGTTCAAGAGAAGTGTAATCTAAAAACATGAGAGCTTTCCAAGCCAAGCATACCACACATCGACATTGTCTGAAGATTGTCGAAATTTGCTCTCTCTCTCTCCCTTTGTCTCTCTCTCTCTCTCTCTCTCTCTCTCTCTCTCTCTCTCTCTCTCTCTTATCTTTACTTATCTTTACTTCTCTTTACGTTCTCTATATTGTTTATCGAAGTTATTCTAGTTTCTCGTCAATGTACACTGGATGAGCATAATCAGATCAACTCTTTTAAAGCACTGAAAAAATAACATCAACTGCCTTGGAAAAGTCCTTGTTCAACGCCGGGACAGGATTTCCTGCACCACCTTGGTGGTGCTTCATTCAGTTTATCTAACAAAACAGTTTCCAAAAGTCAATTCGATAGCAAAATAATTCGGCCATCCACCTGCGAAGCAATCCTAAAAAAAATAGGCGAAGAAAAAGCTGAAGTGAGGGCGCAGCATCTTACTGGATATGGTCCCAGAAACAAATCAAGTTTATTAATGAATAGTAGTTTATTCTCCTTGATAGTAAAAACAACCAAATATGTTCGCTTTTACCTTAATTGCCTGGAGGCCCTGGATTACCTTGACTTGATTACTACAAATTTCTCGTAACCCTAATTCTATATTGAGCTGTGTGTCATTTCCCCGTAACAAATCTTGTTTAATAAAATATCCTTGGACGGAAGTCTGAGTACCCAGGTTTCTGCCTGTTTTCGTGCGGAAGCCGAGCGTACAATGGCCAAAAACCTTCAACCAAAGCTGACATCCATTTCCTTTCTTCAGTAAAAGTAAATGGATAAACCTGCTCTCAGCTATCGTTTTCCCTATTTGTTGACAGGTCGTAGCCTTTAGCTTTGCTTTGGGTCAGCGCAAGAAGGCCAAAAGGGCCAAATTTGGACGTGCGAACTGTTTTCCCCCCTTAGTGAAGTCCTCAACATGGGCCCACTTCATCATTGTCGTTAATTATCGATTACATAATTTAATTACCAATTGTCTATTCAAGTAGGCACTAATTATATTAATGATAATTAGCCCTTGGAATCTTATCTCATGTAATTTGTTTTTATATTTGCGGGATGTTCTTGAACAAAATACCTACTGTATACCGTATCGGTCGCATCGGTATACGGTATACCGATGCGACATAACATAAGAATGCTTGAGCATATAGTTTGTTTGCAAAACGCTTGACATTTCATTCGATTAATCACTATTGTTTGTGGTCTGTGGATGGTTCTGTGTCCTAAATGCGTACTATTAGCTTCAGCATGGCATTTGGTACTTTTGTAAAATGGTTTCACACGCTTTTTCGGCTAATATTCAGAAAATTTTTTACTTACTACAAAATATAAGAAAGCGGAACGTCCACCTATTTTTTGGACTCTGTATAATCATATCGTGTAGTTGTCGTCTATGAAAATCAAAGTGTTATGCTGCGTGGTTTTTAGTCTTCTCACATTCACTTACATGCAAATTATGGGAGCACTTGTCCAGAAGCACTTGTCCAGAATATTTTCCAAAATCGGTGGTTATGTCATTTTAAATGTTACTGTATGCTAATTCTCAAGGAACTCAGCGGCCCTGTTTCTTCTTCTAACATCTTCCTTCTAACCCAAATAACAGCTTTTTATAATGTTCTTCATGTTTTTTCAGACTTCTAAGCCATGTTAGTGCGGCACTAGTGCGTCGGCCAGGATTACATGCCATTACGCGCACGTGAAAAGGTTTCCGGTTGCGCGTGTTTGTTATCCCGTCGCCGCTATTTTCTTACGGAAAACAAGTCCGAAAAAGGAAACGATTAGCATGTATTTGTACTGCAGCATTGGCCCTCTCGATGTTTGGACGGTCTTCATGAAATTCGCGGCCACGAAGTACCGTAGTAGTATGCTTTTTGCGACAGTATGATCGTATGATGTTGTTACAAAAGTTGCAAATAGCCATATTTCGTTTGCAAAAGTTTGCAGCGCTGATCTAAGTTTACGAAAGACTGATATATTGATATTCAATGCGGAAACTTGCATACGTTGTATCAAAACATTTTATTACTATAAAACTTACTCCATAGAAAGGCTAGCAGTTTTTACCCCGATTTTGTGACAAAGTTTGCAACTATAGTAGGAGTAGAGCAATCTTTGAATGTTGTTGTTCTAAAAATACATACACAAACACCAAAATGAGCATATACTGTAAACTTCAATTCAATCTTCTTTTTCCATCAACGAAATTTTTTCAATCTAGTACGAACATGAACCCTACCTAGTTCCCTTGTCAATTTTCCATCAAATCTTGCAAGGAGTTGAAGAGCTTTCCACGGGATGTGCCCCTCTGTCTGACCCCGCCGAGAGTGTGTTTATGTATATTTGCTTTTCCGCATCCGCGAGCGCACCCTAGCAAATAGTACATTGCGCGCATTGTTCTAACGATAAGCAAGCGGATTACGTACTGGGTAGATGTACAGTAGTGTAGCGTGCCTTGGAAACAAATGTTTGCTGGTAAAAAGTTGAGAATTGGTAAAAGAGATGTTCTGCAAAATGTAAGCACACATACTTTGACCAGGATCTTGCTGAAAAAAAACCGAATCAATTTTATAGACGACATTTGCATCCTGGTCAAAATCAACTTTGCTTCGATGCCAGTAGTATTAGTATTGGATTCACATCACCGCTAAAATGCCCAAATTGATTGCATGATGTGTGTTATCAACACATACACAGTATATCAAATTTAATTTTGCGTTTTAAAGCGAAATTCCGCCCGGTTTTTGAAACCCATCGACTACTCCCTGCTTTCCTACGCGTCATATGCAAATAATCATAAATTCGAATAAAAAATAGACCCCAGTACAGTAGACCCCTTTTAGCATAACTGCATAAGAATGCTGATATTTGAGATGAGTTTCAAAAACCGGCTGGTATTTCGCTTTAAAATGTTGTCATACTGTCTGAATCATTTTTCTTTGGAATGTGTTTCCTTGCCCTGTGGCCTGGAGGCGAGTGTGTTCGATCCCTGGGCGGGCACTCCAAAATCCCTTCAAAATCCACAATGCCGGAAGGACCTGGAGGCCTGCACTTGCACTGTACACCGTAGTCGCAGTCCTTCGAAACACGCTAAAGCAGCATAACAATCAGTTTTTAAAAAATTATCCTATCGTTGTAGTACCCTGTAGTATAGGCAAATAACAACACGATTTAGTAGAATTGCATCCATGTCACATGTGCATGCGACATAATTTGTCAACAACAAGCGTATTCCAGTAAAATGTATTAATTTTTTACCAAACGTCAACTGTTTCAGTAATAAGGAAATAGATACAGTTTTGCGATTAATGTACGGTTTCATGGAGTCTGCTTGTATAAAGGGACAGTAACGTTTGCAATTCTAGCCCTCACAATAGATTGATATCATTTGGGACAGCGTAAATCTTTATTTTACCTGGAATTTTACTTATTGTTAGTTCTTTGATGTTATACTGCTTATATTTTTACAGATTGATTATCTTTATCGCTCTATATTGTCTCGTTTGGTAACGCATTAGTCCTCTCACTCTCTCACCTCTCTCTCTCACCTCTCTCTCTCACCTCTCTCTCTCACCTCTCTCTCTCAACTCTCTCTCTCACCTCTCTCTCTCACCTCTCTCTCACCTCTCTCTCTCTCTCTCTCCGTCTATTGGTCCAGCCCCTTCTTCCTACTAAAGCGTGCATCATCATCCCTCCTCTTTTGGCTGAAAAGTCGTCCGCATCCGCCTTCCCCTTCTAAAGTACTCAAATGACTTGATCTTTCCGCGTGTGACTCTTTCCGCCTATGAATGGGTCTTCATTGCGCACTCCAACGGTCATCATCCTTATTCTTTCCGATTATGAATGTTGCCATTTCCTTTAAACATGTAATATATGCCATATGCAGCTGTCGTTACCACCTCTTTAAATATTATGCACCATGGTTGTTACTATCCCTTTGAAGTTTTACGCAATTCTATTTTGCATCATTCTCATCAATTTTTTAACAGTTCTACGGTTGCTTTACAAAGGTACTAACCGGAGTTACACATTTACCATCCGCGCGGCGAAGAATGTACCAAAAACTTACAACAATCTAGTTTGCAAAAAAATATTCTGTAACCAATACTCAATCGATCACCGTTATATACTTCAACTAAATTTCATTTTTGTTTCTTCAGTATATTGACACTGTTTTAAATTGACAGGGGACAGTATGTCGGCAAGGAAAATTCAGAAAGCAGCCCCGAGGGTTTAAAAATGAATTTGTCATAACTTTTTTCCCCACTTTCCGGGAACATCGTCCCCGGGTACGCGTATTTCCTTCCTGTCCCATTATCCCCTTAATCGTTCATTTCTACTTGCGTAATCTTGCGCGTCGTGCCACAATCCCTTGTGTCTGTTCTTACTGCGTCACCTCCGGAATTCCGGTCGGCCGGCTTTAGTTGACTCTCTCAAGAGTTGGGCCAACCCTGCGCGCGCGGAACCGGCTCCGGAAGCCTCTCCTCTCTTTCTCTCTCCCTTTCTCTCTCTCTCTCTCACTATCTTTCTCTCTCTCATGTCTACTCCACCAACTCTCTGTATCTTGTGAAATGCTTAGGTTCTTGATGGGACGACCCTGAACACAATCACTGATTCCAACTATTCACACCGTAATCGCGACCGGGGTCAACTTGTCTTGAACACCAGGGAGTTACCTGGTGACAAGGATTCCATACCTTGGAACCTTTCAAGCAGTATGTCCCTGGCTTGCACACGTTTTATGGTTATCTTATGATGTACATTTACTTATTCTATGCAATTCATGTGAATATGAATAACATAACGTAACATTCACTTGTATTATTGTCATTTTACACACTCTGAATTCTTACTCATTGGCATTGTGCAAGATTTTTTCAGCACTGGGACAGTTCTTTGAAACCAGACTTATAACTTATAGTCACGTCTTCTCACATCAATGAATTTTCAAAGGATTTTCAGTCTCGGTTTCAAATCCAGCTGTCTCAGTTGTTTTACTTGTTTCCTACAGTTTCAGATAAGTCTCAAATCTCGTTGCCTCCAAAATTCTCTATTTTGAACACTAAAATTTTGACTTCTATTAGCAAGTAAGCGTGAGACACTCCGTACTTTCTCACTAGTTATACGATCTTGAAGGTGCGAATACATATTGACCTCTTGAGTAAACACTTCATCAAAGAGGATGGGAGTGATTGAAATCAGACTATCAGACTGCCCAAACTACCTAACTAATAGAACCTTGTCGATCCTTAGCTTTGTTTTGTAGAAGCTTAGTAAACTTCCTAATGTTCATAGCAACCGTTTTTCATATAGAACTCAAATAAGTAGAAATATGTCATTATGTTTACATGATCACGAATATCCACAACGCGCTTTCGTACGATTGCTTGAACTTATTGTCCTTTTGGTCAATAGGATACCTTTTGTACCATCAAAAGGAAAAGGGTTTATTTGCTCCACCGCAACAGAGATTCCTACCAACGTATTCTGACGAGAAGGCTTAGTCTGCCCGCGGTCGGAGTCGATCCGACGAGCCGCAGTGCCTGCGCTGCTCTTGAGACACCGACTTAGGCACTGCTCTAACTGCCCCTTTAAAGTTAAAATGTATGATCCTTAGTTGTCTATTAAAATCAAGTTTGTAGCTATTTTTGTGCTCGTTTTGTCAACGTTGACAAGGTACGGCTCAAGGTGGTTTCGGTAGGTATAAAATATGGTTTTTCAGTCTCCTCCCGTTGTCTGTACATATTTGTCATTCGTGTTGGTTGGATATTCCGATGCTCAATCGTCTTATCCTACTGTGCCTTTTGGGCACTGTAGCGGCACAGTGCCCGTCCCTGGCCGGAACTGCGTGCAGGTAAACTTTAAGTGAGCATTAAAACGATATAACATGGTGCTCCGTCATTTTATGTGGTCATTGTTGCGTATTTAACAGAAAATTAGAAAAATATTGATGGCGTTTTGTGAAGTCTTTGTTATTATCTCAGTTTGTAGTAGTTATTGTCATGCAGCATTGTTCAATAGTTCAATCTACGCAGAGCAAAAACAATTGTTTTATTACTCGTTGTTTATAATTCAGATGCGCCGCATCTATAACAGAGCCGGTGGCCATTTTATGCGAGCAGGCGGGCAGCCTGCAGAATGTGATCCAGGCGATACAACCCGCCCGGGATATTCCGGTGAGCTACTATTTACGAATTAGGCATTTACACCCTCCCATCCTTGCTCGCCTAATAAGTACTCTATTTGCTCTCGCTTGTTTTTCTTCCATTGTATTTTGTGTACATCATACATCTTTTGGGCGTTTGAACTGAAAACAAGTTCTATTTCTTTCGCTCTATTGAATTAAGTCAATGTTCATAAAACAAAATCTAATTTCAAAAATCCATGTACTTCGGCTGATTTTCCGTCCGCAGTTCTTTGTCACAATCCTTCCGCCAACCATGCAAATGTTGACTTAGCTGCTAACCCGATGGGTATTAGCATGAGAGGCCCCCAGTCAGTATGAATCATCTCTCTCTTTGTTAAAAGAGCGCAAAAGCCGCGGGGCACCGGAACGTGACCAAAGCTTGCGGAAGCGGAAAGAATTAGGGATTTCCAATATTATGAAATGAAATGATAACATAAAATAAAATGAAATAAAAGAATGGCATGAAAGTCAAGAAAAGTGAGAATTAGGTTTTTGCAATAGCTCGGAATTGGCAACCTTTGATTTTGTCACCAAGCAATTTGTTTAATACTCTCATACTTTACTAACAGTCTTCTATACTGTTCTTGTAAGTTCGCAGACATTGTAGGGCGTAGGGTTACAGCCTCTTATGGTTAGGGTTCTTATTAGCATATGCTACTTGAGCCGCTCCATTATCATTTGGCTGACTTGATGCGCGAGAAAAAGGATTAGCATGTAGTTACTTTGATTACCACAGCCTCCTGTCCCTAGCCCGAAGACGTCGAGCAATTTGTCATCTGGAACTCGTCGCCTACTGCGCAGGACGCAGGACCTCTGCGGAACATGTCATAAGAAAAAAATGAACCAGTATTTCACCCTTGAATAAAGGTGCACGCTCTTGAAGCGATAAAAAAATGTATATTAAATTCCAGATTGATTCCTTGGTGATTATTGACACTGCGGTCCCCTCACTGCCCGCCAATGCCTTCCAGGGATTCACCATTCTGAGACTTGTGCTAAACAGGAACACATTGAGTAGGTTATATATAATATACGCTTTCATCAATACATGGGAGTAATGCAAGTAAAAAAACGTTGCAAAATCCTGGCTGTAAAACTCTAAGTAACAATAATGCTTGGATAAACCCGTGCTGTTGATTTACTTCGTTTTATGTAGTGAAATAAGAATTCAGAAGGCTAATGTCCGCAGTTATGCATGTCAGTTGTTCGAATCGCAAGTAGTTTCAATGCGTACTTTAGGTAATATCGATGACCAGGCCTTCGCTGGTACTCTTTTGGAGTCTCTTGTTGAGCTTGATTTGGCAGACAACAACCTGGGACAAGTACCACAGACAGGACTGCCGAGACTGAAGAACCTGAGGTAATATAATGTTTTTACTTTGTACGTAGGTGTTATTCAATGTCAAAGCTATTTGGATAGTGTCTATCTATTTATTTATTAGAGCTACGCAGCCAATTGACAAAGTATTATGTAGTTGAAATCAAGAATTAATCAATTAATTATGGAAATATGAAAGCTAACTTTTTTCAGAAAGCTCTACCTGAATCGTAACAGAATTTCAAACTTGGCTTCCAATGCTTTTACATCGTACGAATCAAGAGACCTTCTCATCAAGCTCTCCCTGGCTGGTTGGTTATCTTTTTCGTAAACAATATTGAAGCGAAATACCGGCCGGTTTCTGAAACGCATCGCGGACAACTGAATTCTTACGTAATTTGCTCGAATTTAGCTCGATTTTTTATTCTAATTTATGTTCATTTGCATATATTGCATAAGAATGCTGGTGTACTCGATGCGTTTCAAAAACCGGCTCTACTAAACCCTATATTTCTCAAATAATAAAATTTTGTACCAGAAAAACAAATGTAAAATATTCAGGAAACCGTCTGACTGATCGTTCTTTGGGTGATTCCACCGTTTTCCGCTCACTCAGGCTTCTTCAGGTACGGTTTTTTTTGATACAATGAAATTAAGTATTCTTTTAGAATATTTATACTAGTTGTCCGTCGGACAAGTGTCTTTTCTTTGATTTTCCACATACAGTAACTGTCACCTTTTACCAAATGAAAGCGTCATGCAATAATTTATTATTATTATTATTAATGTTTCTCAATTCAGCTCCGAATAATATTTAGACTTACGCTAACCGAATAATATTTAAACTTTTTTTTATGCGATTACAGGAACTTTCGCTGGAGATCAACTCGCTCACGCAATTCCCATCGGCCGCTCTCGTGAACCAACGTCTCACACTTACAAACCTCAACCTTGGATTGAATAATATTACAAATGTAGGTTTAGTTGCAGTTTCGATTAGAGAGATAAACTGCTCATACATAATTGAATGAATACGTAATTACTCTACTTCTCTACTTCTCTACTTCAGCCTTATCCAGTACATATTGCTTAAAAGTTATCATAAAAGTCGAAACTGGTTTTATCACCCTTTTTTGGATGCAGCTTCGATATAAACAATAGAAACGAAGGCTTACAAATACGCTTATTTAATGAATACCTATGTTTCGGAGCCAGCTCTTTTTGGTTGGTTCATAAAATAAGGCTATGGTACTTACAGCAAACAAAAGAATTTACTGAAAACAAATAAAATCGATAACTAATTATGAGATCGTGTTTAGGTTCCCGTCGGAGCGTTGGACCTTCCCATGCTCACGTCACTGTCCCTTGAATTCAACGGAATTACCGTAATCACACCTCAGGCATTCCAGGTATACTGTAGTTCTTGTTTTTCATAAATAGAAAAATTATTGATCGAAAATCAATATTGCTAATCAATAAATCAATTTTAGGGTGTTCCCAATCTACAGTATCTTTTCCTCACTGGGAATAAATTCCCGTCATGGCAACCGGAAATGTTCAGGTGGAATTTTATTTTACGTATTTTTTTTATTTTATTTTTTTATGAGTGGACAGTGCTGCAGTGTCGCGTTGGTGCTACCGTATATAAATTGTTGAATTTATCTTCTTTATCCCAGAATATTTCATATGCATTATAAATTATAAATCATAATAACGAACATGAGCACATTAATAATCAAGGTTGTTGCGCCAAATAAAGACAAAATATGTTTGATCGTCATGTTTTTATTACAATAAACCATAATTAATATAGTTTGCTCCATATATTGTGCTTTGAATTTTTTGTAGATGATAAATGATTTATGCTTGATTAATGAACTTTTCAAATTTCAGATATGTGGGAAATTTGCGTACGCTGGGTATTGGAGAGACTCCGATTTCTGTCATTCCCAACAATGCATTCCAGGTTAGTTATTTGTTTAAAGCGACGTACCGGACGGTTTTTGTAACGCATCATGGGCAGCTGAATTTTTGCGCATTTATGTTAATTTACTCTAACTTGGCTCGATTTTTTTATCTAAGTTATGTTCATTTGCTTAATTTGCATAAGAATACGGGTGTACATGTGCCAAATCCGGCCGTTATTTCGCTTTAAACAATTCATCAATAGTGACAGGTCATGTTATTGCCTCTTTGCCATTGCGTTTCTATTCCTGTGCACAGTGATTGAAATGAAATATTTGACATAAACAACTCAGAAGGATTTGCGGTGAAATACTGCAGCTTCATAACGGTAAGATGACATTAATAATTGCTTCAATTATCGTAATCACTTCAATTATAATTTGCATAATTACAGTACATTCCCAACTTGCTGCGTCTTGAAATGTCGGAGGCGGCCGTTGACACAATTGAAAGAGGCGCCTTCCAAAGAACACCTAAGATCCAGGCGATCGTTCTAAACAAGAACAGACTCAGCCAGTATGTTTTAGTATTTAAATTATTTAGTTTTAAAACTTTGAGTTTCCTCAAAAAGTAGACAAACACATTTTATCGGTATACTATATTTGTAATGCTTCACTATTGTAAGGAAGATATATGCACTGCGATGGCCCAAAAACGATGTTTTTGGTCCGGTTAGTTTGCTTTACTCGCAAACTTGAAGTACAATACATACAGTATCGCGAACACAATGTTCTGGAAATAGTCGTTGTTATTCTTTGTTTCCTCCTACTCTACTCCAGCAAATTTTCGTTTTGTTCATTGGAAGTTAAACCATCTGCGGGAAGACGGGCGACAGTGGAAATTTGAAAGCAAATTAATTGTAGCCTTTTCACATGCGGGACTACCCTATGTTAGTGACTACTCTATGTTTATGTTATATGTGTGGGGTCCAGGGCCAAAGCCAATAGTATATTAGTATATAATCATATTGTTTTGCTATGTTGGCTAGGACGCCCACGCGGGCCTGAAATATTAGTACTATGTCAGTAAACAATATTTGCAGAATTCGCGCCGACTTCTTCGAGGGACTCAATGATTTGTATTCAATTGACGTGCAAGGAAACAGAATTGACAACGTGGAACCGCTCGGATTTGCAAATCTTCCATCGCTGAGCCATTTGGATATTAGGTAATATACTCTTAAAGGGAGAGGCTCACGAGAAAAAGTGTTCCTCAATTTACTTGCACAGAATGTCCGGAATCTCAGAAATATTACTGCGAAAACCGCATCTCTTTGCATCTAGAACTCTCAGATATATTCTATGCTAAACAGTTCGACCACACACACCGTAGTCTGACACTATTTTTGCTCTTTTATTCGACTCCGAATGAACATTTTGTTATCTCCCGCATTCTCAGTTTTCAAGCATGAGAACTATTCGAATTTGTGAGAAATTGAAGATCTAGTCGAATAAAATGTGTGCATTTTATCAGTTACTCTTAATACTCTTAATCATTTTTCAGTTACAATCGTCTACAAACAATGCCAGAAAACACTTTCTTAAACACATTTGCGCCGAAGCCTGACGATAGACAAGTGATTTATGCTTGTGGTAAGTTATCCAGTATATTAGTTACCAGACGGTTATCGCCGCCTGAGGCTACTTTCAAAGCTTAAAACGCGGGAACAGTGAGCGAAACGTTTGCAACGTGTGCTGCAAAAATAATGAAAAAAAAAAAGATTCGATTTCGCTTACTCAAGACTGGGCTCCGGCTCTTGTTTTGTATCCTTTAGATATTCTAATTATCGTTTCGTTCACACAAACAAAAAAGTAAACTTTTCTCCTTTAGATAAAAAGATTCTCTCTCTCTCCCTCTCTCTCTCTCTCTCTCTCTCTCTCTCTCTCTCTCTCTCTCTCTCTATCTCGCTCTTGCATTTTGGAAGCATAAAGAATTGGAGAATGCCACTACTTTACATAAACAAAGTTGTCCTAACCGATTGTTTGTATATCGTTTGTATAGTCACTCTCTCACTCTCTGTCTCAATATTTGCATTCTGTCAATAAGGCCAACTTGACAACCGCGCAACTGGATCTTAAACAAACTGTGTCATTGTTAATAAGTATTTTTTTGAAGCCTTGTTAAACAAATACAACCGAAGTCTACATGTGAAGCTAATTTTTTATTCGATGGCCATCTTTCACCCGTCTTTCGGTTATTATACAAACACTGAGGAAAATACGCTTCATGATATATGTATATATGCTGCTCATTATTGTTGCACATTCTGGCCCACTTTACCATTTCACACAGTTCGCAAAGACAGAAAAAACTTCATAATTGCGACATGCTTTTTGTTTGCAATACGTTTAATAGAAAAGTAAAAAGTAGAAGCCTATATATAACAAAAATGTCATAGATTCTCCACATTTCCTGCGAATATGTCTCTTTATTTCCGTTCCATAGCTTCTCATGGTCTAGCCGTTTATCGCGTAATAATTGTGTGCGACACGATAAATTTGCCGTTTGCCGGCAAAAAAATATTTTGCCAAACGATAATTTGCCGTTTATCGCGGAATAAATTGTTTCCGACACGATAATTTTACCGTTTGTCGCCAACAATTTTTTTCCGATACGGCTACAAAAGCGTTTTTTTCTTATCGGAAACAAAATTTATCGCGAAGGAAAAGCTCTAGCACATACTCTACTGCTATTCTTGAAGCACTTTCGTTTACCTAACTGGCATTTTATGTGTGCACTAAGAGGGTGCTTAAAGTCATACATTGCCTGAAAAACTATGTTCTGTTCATTTTTGTCTATGATTTCTATAAACAAATGTTTGTCAGAGTGTGTTGAGGGTGTGGCGTCTGGTCCGGTTTTGCGCTCGGATAAGAACCCACAGTGCTTCAGTACGCGCCGCGCAATCTCAAACAAATTACTCACAATCAGGCAATTGAGGGGCGGCTTACTAGCAGAGGGCCATGAACCATGGACCATCAGTTTTTAGTAATCAGAGGGCCATGGACCCGAGGGCCATGGACCATGGACCCTCAGTTTTTAGTAATCAGAGGGCCATGGACCCTAAGTTTCTTACAGAACTAATTGGCAGTTTATGCATGGCTGGGGACATGACAAGGCTTTACTACAGAAATGACGAAAAAAAACGTAGTAAAAACTAAAAACTGTAATGAAATAAAAGAAATATGTCCCACAGAAGAGAGGGTAATTTATATAAAACCGCCGAAACGTATCTTCAAAGTTTTTCTGTTATAGAGAACGCATATTTTGATAAAAACGTTGACAAACAAACATACAAACATCTGAAGCTTATATTTATATTTTCGTAATCTTGAATCCTCACAAACAAACAGATAATATATTCACCACTCAATTCCCCATGGGGAATTCCCCGTCTCTTTGTCTGCGTGTCTCACAATAGAATGCTATTTTCTGTCCACAGGGAATATTTCCATAAGGGAATGGGAGGGCTCAGATACACTTGCTTCCTTTATAGAATAAGATAGCAAGGATACACAAATCAATAATGAATCTTTCCAGGAAATCCTTGGCTTTGCGATTCCCAACTTGAATGGTTCCGTCAACTTTTGAGGGACAATTTGGACATCGATATTGATAAACCTGGATGTACATCGGCATGCAGAATGGGAGTCAACGGGTGCCCACCTGAAGGTAAAGAACTTATTTATTACTCCATTTTCCAAAGTCATCTACGACCCTCTCAGCAGCAGGAGACTCAGGCTCCTTCAGAGCTATTCTCAACAGCTATGTCTACATTATAAGAGCGAATCTAGTTTATGAATAAGTATATGTTGTGTAGTTTTGTGACGCAAGCTCCTTATTTCTGCTAAAGAGAAAATGATGCGTGTGCACGATTTTTGCCATTCATCATATGGGATGGGACAATGATTTCGATCTAGTGATACACTCAAAATCATGCTTATACTGCACCAATATAATGCTTTAGAAAAAAAAGTATTTTATGACAACTAGTGTGCTCCTCAATTCAAGGATGGTTTGTTGCAGGAACAAAGCTTATTTCTTGTTCCGCAGAGGTACCACGCATATTGTTAATCAATTAAAATTTTGTAATAATTAAATCAAATTGTGCAGGCACTCCCCTCCGTGCCGATGATATCTGTTCGTTCAATGAGGCACCTCAGGCTCAAGTGTCACGTGCCCTCAGCATGGTCGGCTGGATTATTCTTGGTTGGTTTTATTTTTATTTTGTTGTTTTTGCCCAGCGACTGTTCCATTGTTGCTGAAATCCTTTACCTGTTTTCTCCAAGCCTTGAAACATCTTGCTTTCGTGGCACTTGAATTATATATCGCGAAAAGTTATTTGTACGGTTTAATGTTTCTCGTTATTCGTCTCTTTTCGTTAGACAAGACGTGACCCCAATTTTTATTGCTTATTGTAAAAGTTTTCAAAGGGAAACCCGAATATAGGTAATTAGATAAATTTTTTTAATTTGAATATTCAGCAATCATCATGACCATAATTTGCATAACGGTATGTCTGATGGCCCTTGTTCGCTATGGAATGTCCCACAAGAGAAAGAAGCAGAAGGATCAGGAAATTGAGGAAGACCGTTACTTCAGCACTGTTGGTGAGTCACGCTTGGTTTAGGATGTGAATTATGGATAGTCCTGGTTTGATGTACAAATGGTTTACTTGCCCGTGCATTGGAAGCTTACATCGATGCGCCTACAATACAGAGTTGTGGACAAATCTTGATGCCTGCTTTATGTTTGAAGACTTCAGTTAGAGGTGTTACTGAGTCTCAACGGATAGAGCATAGTTTACACTACACAAGCCCACATACAGAATAACTAAACAATTGAATCAAACGTTTATGTATTGATTGATTGACTAGTTGATTGAGAAAATATCGATTGGATATTTGCACCTTTCTGTGCAAAATAACACACGATGTTGTTCGTTTTCGATCTCTCTTCTGTAGTTTGAAACGCGTGTCGTCTCCCGTTACTTCTATTTCTTTCAATGAGGAAGATATCGTTCTCACTGTACAAATAAATCCAAAATCCGATCTCTCACGTATAAACTTTCCATTCTCGCTAAAACAACACTTCCTCAAGATGACCAAATGAGAAAAAAGTATGAAACTAAGGGGGAAGAACCTGTCAAACTGTTTAGTTTAGCTTTCAGAGTTTCTCAAAGAAAATTCTAGTTTGGTCTTAGTGTTGCTGTGTCACATGTGAGTTAGGAAGTAGTTTTTGAATCTAACAAGAAACCATATTCACCAGTTGATACCCTCTGGCAAATATTCCCTGGGAAGAAAGATATAATTCCAACGTGAGGTTCCCCCCAGGGAAATTGAGTTGTGAATATTGCCTTTGAAGCAAAATTTTGCTCTGAACATCACCCAACCAATGTAGTGCAAATGTATCAGTCAGTCGCATCATAGTTTATATAGTTTATAAACAGTGTAATATATTTAGGTTCCATGTTCGCCGCTCCAATCTCGCACGCCGGCACTATGCCCGCAATTGAGCACCGACCGTATACCGCTCAGGGAGTGGATCTGGACCTGCCCACAGCTCACTCATTGGATGACAGACCCAACAATTACCTCTACTAAACATATTACAGTTACGGTAGGTTAACGGCACTGGCATTAGGATTTTGTAGTTTGGAGTTTGTAATCTTACATTTTCTTAAGCTCTATGTTATGTGGGAAAAAGTATGCCTTTGCAAAGAATGCAAACCTGAAATTAACAAAATAAGGTAGTTTCGGTAAACTGTGAATTCCAGAAAGTTCTTCATTGTCATTTGAGCATTGTATAATTGCACCATTTTGGTTTTTCATAAAATTATAATTATATTTTTTTCAGCTTACGATCGCTCGACGTCTTTCTTCTTCTTCTTCACACTGCTACATGCGACGAGTTATTTTCCCAAATTTATAAAAGGGTGTATTTTTAAACATTATCATTTATGCTTTATTTAGAACCTGACACATTTTCAAGAAATAGACATCACCCGGTGTATTCTCGCCTTTCAAGCTTAATTATAGGGGATTTTAATTATTTTTCTGAACAAAAACTATTCGAATACTGTTATTTATATCTTGCTCATTTACTACTACGGCCATAACTCTTGTCTGTATATTTTGTTGATTAGAAAGATTATTTTTTAAATTCGCGCTTCTATACCTGAATTGCAACTAAATTGATTCTACTTTTGGTATACTTTGATTCTAGTACGTATGTTGTTTGGAACATTGTAAGAGTTTCTTTAAATGCACCTATATGCTGAATCAAGGGTTTTAACACTTTTTTTTTCAAAAACAATAATATAGGTTTCCCAATTGCCTTCGTAATTTGTCTGTACAAAAATGATTGAAATTCTTATTTATTGAGTGATGACGTCATATTGAAATTTCATAATCACTGAAGCGTTTACGAAAATGGCCATATATTACAGTAATCCAAAAATACGTCATCAATCAATTACCTTATGGTCTTGTCTGTATCATATAATGCATTATTATTAGACTGTGAGCTTATATTTCTGTCATATGTACATCTCGTAACCTGCGCGAAATTACTATGCTTTGTGAAAATAAACTGTTTATTATTGTCTAAACTGTTTATTATTGTTTAATCCCACTTAAAATTGTGTGCATTTTTCATATACTATAAAGCGATTCTTTTTATTATTTTCTTAACCATCGTAAGTAAAAAAAATAATAAAAAAAATACGCCATCAATCAATTACTTAACGTTTGCGGATTGTCTGTATCATATAATGCATTATTATATTATATTATATTATATATAATGCATTATTATAAATAAAAAACGTGATACGCTCAACCGCTACTTACATGTTGATCATACTTCTACGGGAACAGTAAGCGAAACTCCTATCAATAAGTAACGCATTAAATTTCAATCCATCCTGTACATAGTTTAAAATGTTTTTATTAATTTTAATTCCAAGTCCTCGCAAATGTGTTAAAGTACATCTCCGCAGCAGGGATCACTTTTCCACGTATTGTCGGATGGAGATTTTCGCGAAATTCTCGTTCTCGTCTAAAATGTTTTCGAAATGTTTTCGAATCCAACAAGTCCAGTACTTCTTTCCAATAGATTTTTATATTGTCTATTGAAAACATCAACGGAGTTTAGTTTATTGGGTTGTTGCTATTTTCGAGCGATGTTAACATCAGAATCACTATCTTCACAAGAAAAGGTTTTATGCTCAAAGGAAAAAAGTTTCGGGTGTAGTACACCACATCTTCCCATGTTTTTATGATGTCACCTGCCAAGCAACCTGCTTCAATTAGATTTCCTTGAGAAACAACATTACAAAATTGTCCACTTACCTTTCCTTCAACCGTTTTGATATCGTAATCAACATTATAGGACAAGCAAGGCAAAAATAGGGTAGAATCTGAAAAGTGCGAAAACTTTCTACTAATATTTCTTTGAAAAAATGGAAGTTCGATTAAATGTAGTCTATGGGCTTTCAAATCGATGTTACAACAATGCGATACACATTTATATATATATATTATATAGAGAGAGAGAGAGAGAGAGAGAGAGAGATAGAGGAGAGAGAGAGAGAGAGAAGAGAGATAGGGATATAATAGAGAGAGAGATAGAGATAGAGAGAGAGATATAGAGATAGATATATATATATATATAATATATATTATTATATATATATATATATATATAAGAATCATATACTAGCCTTGGCACTAAGAGCTATAAATGATGAAAATTTTGAAATTAGACATATCAGGATTTTCATATTATCTTTCATAAAACTTACACTGCACGATGCATATATGGCTCGAATCTGTGCAAAAGTTAGGTATTGCAGATCTACAACTCGTAGAATTGAAAAAGAAACATCAGACACAACGAGAAATGTGGAATGAAGCAGAATTAATGGATAAAATGTCTTCATTTGCCACATTATTGATCGAAGTCGGAAACGATGATGAAGTGTATAACAACGACTTTTACTGAAACTAAAAGGATTTGTTGATTATAAAATTATCTAGATTTAAAAATACAAGCATATAAGGTAGATTTACAGGTTGTTACTATGTTACGCCTCGTTTGAACTATACGTAAAGGATGATAAACAAGTTGTAAGCATAAACGAAACTCACTGTAGCTGACGGCGCACATAAAAATAAGAAAGAAAACATAAAATAAAACACAAAACTTCGATTGATGTCATTATTAAGGAAAACATCGCAATAGTGCTTGCGACATTCTGAAAGTTCAATGCATTTAGTATTGCTAAAACGGTTCCAAAATTGAGTGCACGTTTAGCATAACATAACATGACACAACAAGTTTGTGGCACATACTGGGGCCTAGAAAACCTTGAAATTATGAGGCTTTCACAAAAAATTACAATATTCCAAATGCAAGAAACAAAACAATACAGTAACCCCCGGCCCTGAATTTGTACACAATAGAAACCCACCGGCGAATCTTGTAAACAATGCAAGTGCACATTATTAAATTCCAATTCCAATCTGATAAAGTATGTCAGAGATAGAACGAATATTAAGACCTGAAAAAAAATCACAGTCATATAACAATCATGGAGTTTTGCTAACGTAATATTCTCTACCAGACATAAGACAAGCAACAGAATTTTTTTCCAAAAATTTGTCACTGATGCTGCTCTGGAAAATTTGGAGCGTAACATAGCGTAGAAAGTAAATATACATAATCTTAGCTAAATATATATATATATAATATATATATATATATATATATTACTTACCAAAATGGCAAGCATTATTTGTTGCACAAGTATAAATTTATATCTTTCCCGCAAACCAATTTGTAATATAATATCGATAACGAAAAAGAAAACGGCCAGTGACAGTGTAATTGTTCCTGTGTACTGAAACAGTTTTATTTTACAACATTTTTGAATGTTATGCGTATGCGTATGCATATGCACCCAAAAAAACAACGCAGGCACGCACGCACACACGTACGTAAGCACGAACGCACACACGCACACACGCGCGCACTATTACCTGATATATGTATCGCACTACCATAAACCAAGCTAAAAATATCCAAAAATCGTCCATAAATCATCTACATGGCCAACAATTATGTTACTTACATTTGTTGTTTTGAATAGAAAACATGTGCATGTGAACCTGACCCACGAGCATGAATCTCTTGTTGTAAGACGATCATAAATTGGAATTGCCTGGAATGTTTAATTTATTTATGTTTAAAGCGAAGTACCGGCCGGTTTCTGAAACGCACCACGGACACTTGTAGTTAAAAATTGGAATAAAAAATCGATCTCAATTAGACTAACTTATCATAAATATGTAAGAATTTAGAAGTCCACGATGCGTTTCAAAAACCGGCCGATATTTCGCTTTAATTTATTTACAATTTACGAAAATTTTCGAACTGAACCCCTCCAAAATGAAGAAAAATACTAGTTTGCCGAGTTGATCATAAATTAGAATGCTTGACTTACCATTGAACATCCCACCGCTATTGCGTACAAGTTAATAATAACAATAATAAATGCGATTATAACCTGAAATATTGTGGTCTTTTTCACTGTTACCCGGTTCATTGGTTCATACAGATGATTCTACTTTTTTTATCAGGCAACATGTTTTTATCAACCCATCATTATAACTTATAAACGTTCGACAAAGTGCATAATTTTTTTCTTACATTTGTAAATCTGCAACATATACCAACAAATTGAAACTCACATTAATTTCATTGAAAATTTTGAACGTCCCATTCCTTAAAGCTATAAAGAATAAGGGTAAAGAAGCAAAAGTTGTAAATAATTGAAGAATATTGATTAGATTCCATAAGGACCAAAAGTCTAATTGTGCTGCTGATTGACATGCTTCTTGAAAAACTTCTTCTGATATTCCTATGGGAAGATCGTGGCCAGAGGCCATATTAAACTGAAATGAATAAATTTGCTTTTAAGTGGTATGACACGCGGTTTGCGGAACGTATGCTCGCAATCAGTTTATCTGTTTATATTTGATGCTGGACCATACCCATACCTACATATTTAAATTTATTGTGCTTTTCTTGGGTTCAAAATGATCAAAAACTTAATTTCACATTAGATCAACGGAAGACGGAAGTATATTACAAACGTATTTATGCAGATTTAATTTTCCACTATTAATTCAAATCGGACATGTAGGTGAATTCGAAAGGTGTGCAATAAATATCACACTAAAAGAAAAATCATTAAGTTTGATCAATTTTCTATTTGTTACGAGACATACGATACGATAGCGTTGCAATATAGATGCGCAATGTATTTCTTCAAAATAATATTAGATTGTTCAGAAATAAATACGGTGCAGAAGAAACATATGCCCCTGGGAATTCAGAATTGAAAATACAGTAGAAACAATTTGGGGGATATACTTATTGGGAACAAAAGTAAAATTTCTCTCAAAAAAATTTGTGAAATTGTTCACAACCATAATCTTAATCCAGTAAGTATGTTTAGCCTGACGGAAAGACTGACGGATTGGGAAAAAATGTTAATTTTCATTAAAAAATTGGTGAAATAGATGTTTCACAGTTTAGCAGATCCTTTGACAGGGCGCATTGCCGCGAATAACGCAGATTGCATGAACAAATGGTTTTGTTTTAAAAAAGAAACATCGTTATTGGTTTTGTTTTATAAATATAAATACAAAAATACAAAACTGGTAGACTAAACAATATTGATTTTTGCCAATTTTGGAAGACGATTTAAATTTTGTAACATATTGAAACAATTAATTAATTAGCTACCTTATGAAAACTGCGTACTACTAGGTTTTAGACTGATGATATAGACCTCAAGCGTTACATACGCCGAATTCCGTAAACAGTTCGAAAACAAACACTTCTATAAGCGGAAATTGCCAATAACGCATATTTTTGAAAATATGTAGTGCAATGACAGTTAATTTGCAGTAAATCATAAACAACCCTATAATTTCTAAATTGTGCAAATTAAGTTTAAAACTTTATTTTCGACAAACTGTAATTATAAAGTAATAATACAAATCGCGATTAGATAATGATTCTGTACTTTATGTTAAGATAGTAAGGCTGCCATTATTATATGTAAATGGTTATATTTATAATAATTAGACAGCCCAAAACGAATCAGATCATTGTTGAAAGCCATATTCAGCCCTATGCTTCCCTCCGGGGAAATATTCCCTGGGGACAGAAAGTGGAAGTTCCCTCTCGGAATTTCCTGGTGAATATGGCCTCATTCGGGGTGAAATTGTCTCTTGGACAAGAAATACTAACTACTTCAATAATGTATATGTATCCCAGCAAGAAAAAGAGACTATTTAACAAAGACAAAAAAATATTGGAAATTTATATCATTTCATTGAAACGTTTAAAATTAAGTTAAGGTACTTTTGATGTTTTGTGAACTTTCAATCTTTCAATGCATTCTTCGCCTTATTTGGTCCTCCTACGTTTTAATTATTGGATTTCTGGTCGAATAGCCCGAGGCTATTCAATCCCTTTAATTCTGCTGTTGTATTTGTTTAGTTTTTTTTCTATTGGGGCGTCGTTGCGTAAGTAAACTGTCAATCTCATGTGAACTTCGATCATAGTAGTTTTGCCCCCATTGTGTAGAGTAAGTGTACTGTGTGCTTGCGTTACTTAACAAACTCCATAGTTCTCCGAGTAGACTTTGAAATATAAGAAAGTGAACACGGCGCACGGGTACAGTTGTTCTTCGTATAATTGGGTATAAGGTTTACTGACCATGGAATGCTACTAGTTCGCAAAAGCGTTATACGTGCATTATATCAAGCGATAGACTTTTCTATGCTATGTACGATACAACAAACATTATTAGCTGCGGCGGAGCAAGAAGAAAAAAGTTATGGGCCCTCAACTGTGCAAAATTAGTGAAAATGGGTGCTTCGTTTTCTTCTTCTACTGTGTTGATGAAGTTATTCATACCATACACATTTTTATTCTCTATAAAAGGAAATAGGTGGTTAACTCTCTACAGTTTGTTTTAATTTTGTGTAAAACAATGGCAAACTATTGAAATGATGATGATGATTATATTTTTTTTCTAGATTTTGACTGCTTTCAGTCTTGTAGAGAATAAAAATATGTATGGTGTGACATAAATTCATCAAAGCAGTAGTTGTATAGAAGAAAAAAAAACAATAAAAAAGGACTAACTTTCCCTAATTTTGAGGGCCTATGGGTTTTTCTTCTTGCTCCACCGCATCTATTTTTGTTTTATCGTGCTCAGCATAAGAAACTCTATCGATACAAGTAAAAAGATTTTTGCAATCATTCGTTATGGGCCCTCAAATGTGCAAAATTAGGTAAAAGCATTCCATGGTGAGCAAATATTGCGAAGGATCGTTGGCGTTTTTTGAATGAATTCTCTTCAGTAGGAAGAAGGCACGTATTCATATAATGATGGGCTCTTCAAATAATGTAGGAATGAGGAACGGGCCTCGACCGAGTTCGCATAAATTTATTTAATTGCGGTGCTTTTCTCGGAAACAAACATTCCCTTGTTTGATTAGTTTTCGCATTTGGCTATAACGTTCTGCAATGGAACAATGAATGGCGAAGTTACTGGTTTCTGATCTGCGAGCAAATGCGCAGTTTTTGTGCTAGCTTAGCTACATACATAGTTTCGCGTCCACCGTAACCGTAACGTGGGCCCTTACAAACAGACAAACATGCATATCAAAATAAAATACTGAAACTGGCTTGGAAATATATTCCACTAAATATTTTGCACAACAACAAAATATCCACAATGATCATAAAAGCAAGGTGATGTATGTTGGTAGCCGACAACAACCACATCAAATAAAACTGACATTCTTTTTATTTATTTTTGTTCAAAAAAAGTTTAAGGAGATGTATGAAGTAAAATTAAAATCAAATTTATATGTATTAACGCCAGTCTTTTCTTAAAGATTCAAAGTACATTTCGGTTGCTGGGACGATCTTCCCTTGATAAGTCGGATGAATATTTTCCTTTATTTGGAGTCGTCGCCTGGAACATGTTTTATCAAAATGGAACATCAAAATAAACATGTATTTAACATGATTTTATAATTTGTATAAAGGGGGATTATTATAATATATGTACACTAAACTTCGGCTAGACTTTATCCCGGTGACATTTTCGGGTTCGATATTCGGATAACTACACCGTAGGCGCAAAAAAATGCACCCTTATTTCCTTACCGCGTGTCCCGCTGAATATAAGCTGTATAGGCATCTCTCCTGGGACACAGCAAGAGCCAGTTACCCTCGGGTCACACGGTAAAGAAATAAGGGTGCAATTGTCTTGCGCTTATAGTGATCCGAATAACAAACCCAAAAAATTTCAGCGTGATAAAGTCAAACGAAATTTAGTGTACATATAATAATAAAAAAACCATTTATACAAATTATAAAATCATGCTAAATATAGGTTTATTTTGATGGGCCGTCCCTTTAATAACACAAGTTTTATCAAACCAAATATTGTACTATTATCGTCGATTTATTAAAAAAACTTGAATCCGAGCTTTCGTATTACAGAAAATACAAAAGGAAGATGCTACAACATGTTATACGCATGACTAGATATAGTGACAAGAAAAATACCTTTCTTTTAGCTTTTTGGAAATGATAATAAGTAGTATTGGCCAGGCCACCGTATAGTATGGGAGTATCTGCAAGTGAGTGAAATAATACTACGATGGTACGATAGGATCAGGCTCACCAGAAAATGAATGTACTTGAGCTAGAGGCCGTCTAAGTTGATCTTATTCAGCGTTAGTGATATTAATTGTAAAATGAAAACTAGTTCCACTACAGGCAACATGTGTGCCAATTTATGTTTGACAAATAAAGCTAACAAAAACAAAACAAAAAATTTACATTGCAAACGCCGTGATACGTCTTCAGTGTGGCAATATCGATAGTTCCTTGTACGAACCGTAAAACAGAGAATGAAATAGTAAAAAGAAATAAACAACACGAATGGAGCACAGCTAGGGGAGAGAAAGTTTCGATAGCGAAGAGCGTAGACCGCAATTGAAAACGCGTGGCCAGTTGAAGACATCGGGCTTTTCTGGAAGAATTTATGAATTATATAATTATAAAAATATATTATTTCCAAACTCAAACCGCTATTGGTAATAAAACTAGTGTGAACGACAAAATCTAACTCAATTCACTGTAATATTAATTTTTTTTACCAATTATTATGAATCGTTCAGACGAAAGGTTCTCGAATCTCGACCATTTCATGCATGTTTTGTCTATATAAAAAGTGCAAATACGATTTAATACATTATATTTTCCTAACCGCAGTTCCCGTTTGCAATAAACATATGAGAATATGGCTAGACATGTTGTGAGCCCTTCGAGTACTATGGTAACGTAAACGATAGGCTGGATAACTGGTTTTGTCAGCTAAAATAATACATTGTTTACTGTTTTTCCATATAACTTAACAAAACATCTTATAATTACTTTAGAACCATTTGCTTGACAGTGATTGAACCGATAATAATGTTTCCTATTTGTTTTGTCAAAATCATTTTTTTAAGAAAGTTAAAACCTTTGAATCCTCCATGCAGTGAATATGAAGATTCTCTTGCTGTATGTCAATAAACCAAAATAACACAAATAAAAAGATAAAGAAGCATACCTAAATTATTAGTTATTTTTGGCGATTCTGTATGTAAAGCGTGTATCCTCACAATAAGAATTCTGCTGAATTCAACCCCACAGGGAGAAAAATCAATGACGATATTTTTTTTTAACAAATAATAAAAACATGAATATATATATATGCAAATTTCTTCTGTACATTCGGTGTGCAAAAATAACGTGAAGTGAGGTAAATGTATAAATGTTGTTGTTCATTTTGTACATTGTATCTTCTTGTAGAATTTACTTAAAACAACAATACAACGAAACACTTTGAGTCACTGGAGATTGCAATGTTACATTTAGGCATGGTTGAATAAACTGTCTTTCTCATATGGCTGACATGAAAACGAAGTAAAATTTGAATTTCCCGCCTTACCATAAATGCCAGCAACGCCCTCGGAATGCGTTGCGAACTATAAACTCTCGGAAAGAATAAATGCAGCGTAATTTCCAACGTGTAGAAAAACATTGCAAACGACAATGTCGTCGTACTCGTGTACTAAAAAAAAAATAAAAAAAATCTTACGCGTGAAACATGCGTATCTTCAAAAGTAATGCAAACAAATCACAAGAAAGGCAAAGAAAAATGTGGCTACAGTACTCTTCCATATTTGTTTAGCTTAGTTTAGGTATAATGAGTTATTATAAATAAGACTAACATATGTTGTTTTTATAAAGACACATGTGGAAGTGAGGCGTACCCACATACATGGATCATCCGTTGTGAGACGGTCATAAAGATGAAGAATCTAAAATGTATTGTCAATTCTTCAAGCCGTATTGCACCCGCTTTGGGAAATTTGCATATGATATGAATATCCTATGTATCCTAGTTAATTTGGCGCCGCAGTTTCGGAGGAGCACCAAAAATTTGCATATGGTACATAGGAAATTCGTATCATATGCAAATTTCCCAGAAGTAGGTACAGTACGGCTTTAAAAATTCAGAAGCGTTAAGAGAATGACTATTTCGGGGATTTACAGTATTTTTTACCGTCACCGTAGGTACCAACTTTATATGATGTGAATCAACAACTTTATTTCATGGGGTTTTTGTGCTTTTTCTGCCTTCTTCTTTAATTTTTATTCATCACACTTGCTTTTTACAAGCGTACTCGATTCTATATGTATGACGAGCTCTATCTAAGCTCTCACATCTATCGACCACATACTTCGGCTGAAAAATAATTTTATCTTGTTTATTATTAAAAAAACTCACGTTAACAGCAACATTTACCACTGCAAAGGCCGCAAGAGCAAATACTTTGAAGAATATGAGATCCTGAAAATCAATGATATATAAAACATTCAATATAGAGTTACCACAAACTGCTACGTTCGGGGGTGCGCAGCGCACCCAGCCGGCTTCGCCCCTTCTTTTTGGTGCTGCGCGGTTGGGGACGAGTAAGAATACGTTTCACACTTGTTATAACAAATTGAATACATCTAAGCTAGTATGGTCCAACTCCAACGTATGCTGGACCGGTAAGTGCGATGAATCCCATCTTCTTGTTGCTAACTTATGTTTCAAAAAAATATCTCACATGAATTTCGTCAAATGTTTTCATTGTTCCATTTTTGATAACAAATCCAAGTAAAGGTAGCGCAATTAGTGAAAATATTAATCGTGTCATGTTGGTAATATTCCAGGCGCTCCACATGTCCAGTTCAGTAGCCGCGTCGCAATATAAAGCCAACTCTTCAGGAGTATAACCAGCATTTTCAACCGGACCGTAAATGGACATTTATTGAGAACTAAAACGACTAAATTATAATTTATATAGTTCATATCGTATGTTCGTTATAAATGTTAAATTACTATACAAAATTGATGATCGGTTTTTTTTTTTTTTTTGTGTAATTAATGTGGTAATTAGCCAAACAAAAACTTCGTTTAGCATAGCGAAACAGGAATTTTATGATATCACTATTTTTGCAAAGCAGCTAGTTTGCAAAACACATAGTATTCCCGCCTAAGACAAAACTGACACAAAATATTACAGCATTATTGTGATAGATTATTAAAACATACCTGTGCTGAGAAGTACACACTGTGTTTCGGTAATTTTCAACAGTGGGCTTTGTGGATACTACTACGTTCAAAAATGTGTATCAATGAAGCGTAAAACTAAAACTTCCTGGAAATAAAAACAAAGGGTACTTCACGTTAGATTTAGGTAAGATGTTGTTTTCGTATTTGCAGTTTCAATTCATATACCACATACGTCTTGAAATTAATTACGAATTCTTACTACAAAAACTAATGAAATTAAGGAAACGAATCTATCACTGAGAAAAATACACTTCAGAGAAAAATACTTTGTTCCCTATATATGGGGGCGAAGCATGGGAAAGGCTCAGAATGTAGCGCAATATGTGAAATATTTGATATTTACTTGCAAATTAAATCATTAAATGTTTTCATAAGAGTGGTGAATAATATATTTTCTATTGCATAGACAAAATGTTTAAATGTTTTTGGTAGATAACGAACTGAAGCACTTAGCTGAAGAGTTTCCGAAACTCTCTCTTTGTTGAGATCAAAAGCTTATGAAACCAAAAATGTTTATTTTTTTAGCGTAATCATGCTAAAACCTGTTGAAAGTAAAATATTTCAGCAACAAACAAAGCGCTTTTATTATCATAAGTCATTATTGACTTTTCAACCTGTTGAGAGCTTTTCAAGTTCTTCGGAGCGTATATAATTTGTCACTTAAGCGCATCATTTGATATTCAGTGCCTTATACTCTTGGGAATGCCCTCTGTTTATAAGCAAAAATAATAAAAATCCATTTGGACAGCCGGAACCCTATAAAGTTTCAGAAGATATTCGTACGATTCTAACAATGGTTGTTTTCCAAGGACCCTGCGAAAAAAAGTAAGAATTATGTACGACTGGCATCAGGGAATAACTCGAGTTTTTGGCGTGTCTGAGTGCGCATTTCACAGTAATGCTTAAGAAATTCTCGCCTTTCTGAACAAGGTAACTTCAAAGAAGATTTTCGTGGACGAATATATGCAAAGCAAGACTTGTTTTCTATGTGCTTCTGGCACTAAACTGTATGTATTGGCACGGCAGACTCTAACGCATGTGTGGACCTGCAACGGCGCACAATGCGGAAAGGTATGCATCTGCAGTGCACCGTACGGGGCAGGTTCAGTTAACCAGGGACACGCTCAAACGAGAAACACTATAATTTAAGTAGTTCAACTAAAACATATAAACAATCTTGCTTAGTTACAAGAAACCGTATATGTTTGGTTAAATAATTATTGTGATAGTCAAATATTCAACAATTACAACATTTTAGATAGTTTAGATAAGAACTTCTTTTATTCAAATCTTTCGAAGCGTAACCATTGGTAAATAAAATTTCTTCGGTGGCGTCTAGAAAAAAACTTTTTGTTTCTGATCTTGAGAATTTAAGAGGAGAATAAAACGTTCTCAAATGTTTTACAAGAATACTAACGTAATTTTCACATGACCATTATGAAAAAGATGCTCGTCATTGGATCTAATTTTTATTTGAAAAGTAAGAAAACGCGTAATCATGCAATTATAATTCATAATAATACATGCAGGTCAAATTTCCCTATTTGTCAATGGACGCATACAGTAGTTAGCTCTCGCAGGCACTAAAGTAAAATCTGGTGGTGCGCATCACTACTGCACCTTTAAATAAGCAATCTGTGAACTTGCTGTCATAACATGGAACTGCGTATGTACTACGCTCAGGCCGTAACAAAGGATGGAAAAATAAAATTGAGGGTAGTTAGAGTATGCCTGTCCCTTATTTGAAAGGTTTCAATGAATTTTGGAGGTAAAGATATGTCATTACAAATTGCCTATTAAAAACAAATTCCTCGTACTGTTGTTTTGAATCGTCCCTGTATTTAGTACAGCATTACTATAATTAGAAGATCAAACTAAATAATTGTGGGGAGCAGACAAAATATTGGCACTCGAGACGAATAGCCAGTGTTATTCGATAGTATGCAGTTTGATATTGATAACAAGTTGCGCGTGCTCATTGTCAGAGGGTACCAGGTACTATGAAAATTATTATCGTCATTGGGATCGGGAATTTGTATCCGTCAGGATCGAATAAACCTTTCCATAAAAGCAGAATGTTCCAATCAATCAAATATTAAAGAAAAAAATCGAAGTGTAGAATCGTATCCAATTTATATATTACATACGTACGTACATTTTTTTGAACAAAGAGTCATTATTATTATTAATATTTGGATAGATTATGTGATGCGTCTTCCGCATTCACTAAAAAGTTTCACTGAATTCGTTTGCGCAGTTTTTAGGAATGAATGAATCTCACTGCGAACACATCAATGTGTAGGACTGCATATAGCAAACAATATGAGTAATTTCTGACAATTAACTTTTTCTTTTAATCAACTACCAAATTTAATTTTGTTTTTGGTAATGTGTTGGACGGATTTATAATAATTCAGCTGCCTCTATTAGCGTTGTTTTTAAAAAGAGCTTCGGTTTCCAAACAAGTAGAAGTTTAGTGAATTCTAAAAAAACAAGAGTTGACCAACAGAGTGGATATTTAAAAGGAGGGTATATTAAAAAAAAAGAAGATAAATGTCGAGTGGTAAAAAAACAGCAGACAAAGACAATATATGTTAAGTCACGTTGTAAATACTTCTATATGGTTGACTGGTTGTGTTTAAAAGAGAACATTCATCGTGTCGTAATTCAAATGAATTATTTTTCTTCACGTTACTCATTGCGTGTTTACATATACGTTGGAAGATATTTCCAAGCAAGGCTACACCTTCTGATTCACATTTACATCAGATTGTATGATGCCCCTGAAAATGGCCGACATTGTAACGTGCGTCACAAATATCGTACGTAATTCAAAAATGACGTTAGTTTATATTTCGAACAGATTTTCGGGGTTGCTCCACCACCGAACATAGACTTTTTTTTCGTTTCTCATTTTTATTATAAAAATATTGAGATGGGAATCCGCTTTATACACCTTTAACGCCGAGTTGGAAACTAGCCAAGGCTCTGGAGGCTCCACTTGTTTACAGGGCACTGTAGCGAGTAGCGAGTGTAGCTGCTATTTTTTGTTGTGTTGTTAGGTCGTTACTCTTTTCGTGTTTATATATAAGAGTGTCTAGTTGTCGTACGTTTTCAATTGTTGATCCTTCGGTTTGCTTCTAACATTGCACATTCAGTTCTCAGGTGTTTGTCTTGAGACTTGCACTTCGCTTAGCTCCATATACACAGTACTGGCAGACAAATATACTATTTGTCATATATGTGACCGTATTAAGGTAAACTGTATCCAAGGCGAGGTTATACGCATTAATATATGTACTTCCCAGCTTACTTCATTCAAGCACAAGATCCATTCTTCCATTATCAAGCTGCTCTCCAACAATATCCCCAGGACGTTGTATTCAAAACAATCAAAAAATATTTTAATAAGTACCCTATCATTAGTCTTAAATACAATACCTCTACTAAAAGTCTTAACATATGGGTCGACAGCCTATAATTGCACTGCAATCGTGTTGACCTATTGTGCAATAATACGCACATGTTACCGTACCCGTTTCACACACGCTCCCATTTGAAATTTGGCAAAACGCATTTGTCGCGCACTTTTCTCCCTCTTTGGCTCGACACCTCCGTTCGTATTTTGAGTCTTTTCTGACTACAATACTATATATTCTCTGTTACTGTACCCTACAACACAAGCTAAGGTAAGTCTAGTTACTCATTATTTGCTTCTTTGTCGCTCCTTTCAGGCAACTCGCGAAGCGTTACTAAAGTTAGTTTTTAATTACGTTTTCACGTACATATGTATTTATATATTACACTAGTATGTTTACTTCCTCTCGTAGCATTTATAATCCCGTGGTCATTGCACTGATGAGACCCAACCCCAACCCGGGTAAAGCCTTCGAATGCCGGTATGTGATAGGGTCGAAACGGGGTCCATATTCCTATGGTCATTGCTTACTACTTCATGCATTTCTACATTTCACTTTCAACATTACTTCGTAATTCATTATCTATTGGATAGGGTGGCACTTGCCCAAGCAAGTGGCCGCAAATACCGATTCAGGCGCCGTGCCATTGAAGTTCAGGATCCCAGTGATTTCCCCTCGCAAAAGGTGATAATCTTGTGTTACTTATATGTTTTGCAGTTTACAAACAGTAAATTTTCCCTTTTTTCGTTTGTAGAGTTTGCTTCCTTGCATATCCATATTTTCATTTTTTAGGGAACAATCTATTAATGTGGAGACTTGCACTTCGCTTAGCGTAACAAGGTGACCCATCTACCCCATTGTGTTATCGCATGGCGCTCCAGCTAATCAGTTGCAATGAGGAGACGTGCCCCTTTCTATCAGCCATGTAAGTTTCCATTATGATTCATTGTTACCTCCAGGATCTTGCTTATTCTATTTTCTATTGCAAGTCACATCTAACGATAAGATTTTCGACATCTTCTTTAATTTGTAAGAATTGTGTGAAATGAATTAATCATGATGTACTATCAATTATCTGTCCTTCTTTCTTTATATTGAACTTGTTTAATCACTCGATGCTGGATACGTCACTGCAGGTTCCTCACAAATTTCAACCTTTCTGATTCTGAGCCATGGTTCGCTTGAAGAGCTATGAGTGTTACCATTGTCACAATCCGTTCAAGCCGTACTACACCAATGGAAGGCAAATAGGATCTTTCGTGTGCAATGATTGTGAACGACTCGTATGTGGCAAGTGTAAATGGAACTTCACGAACAATGAAGGCTTACAACCAAAGTGCGAAAAGACGAATATCGAATGCATACTCCGTTTTTCGTTTGATCCTTATATCGGATACTTAGAGAAGTTTTCTCCTGAGGACGAACTGAAGTTCTTAAAGTTCTCGATGTGGTCTCCAATTTGGTGCAATACATGCAAACATCCAATAACACGAGATCGGAGACTGTGTTCGGTGAAACCCTACACTTGTTCCACTTGCAGCCCAAGTACCCAACAACTTGGTTCCAATGTTTTATTCTATATGAATATCATTGATGAGTTGAGTGACTACTTCTCGGATTCTCCTTTCGAAAACACGATAAGAAAACGCGACGTGGTTCGATTGAACACAGTGAAGTGTGGTCTGTGCAACGAAAAAGGCGAGTTTGTGGATGGATGCGTGACAGAAAGCGGATTACTGGTGTTCGACTGTTGTAAATTTTGTGGCGAAAAGTGCTACGACATATGCCTGACGGAAAATGCTGCCATGTTTAGCACATTTGTGTACTACATACCCAACGTACAGGACCTGAAGATGCTGACTTATTCGAAGTGGACACCACTGCGGTGCGAACAGTGTTCGGTTCCCTTTGCTGAAAATGAACATAGCTTGCCGCTCTTTCATGTTGATTCTTACAAACTGATATGTTCAAAATGTTCTTCGGTTATCGGTCCGAATGGAAGCAACGACACCCAACCGATAACTCTGAATTTCTTAGTGGACATTATCAAAGAGTTCCGCGCACTTTTCAATCTCAGTGATATAGAAATGCCCCAGAACGTAAAAGAAATACAAGAAGTACAAGCAGAGGATGAAGACAAGGACAAAGTTGAGAAAAACGAAACACAAGCAGTGCAAGCAGCTGATGAAGATAAGGACAAAGTTAAAGACCTTCCACGCCAAACAGAATCATCGGATTATGACGCGGAATTGCTTCTTCGGGACCGTGGATTCAATTTCTTACCTTCAAACAGTATTAAGTCAGTTGACATTTTCTCATTTAAATACATTTTCATGTTTGCAATACGAGCAAAATGAAACGAGAACACGCATTGCATACCAGAACTTTGTCATCACTGTACGTTTATACCAATGAGCGGCCAGCCGCCATATTATGGTCTTTATTTCCTTGGCCATTGGTCTCTTAAATCCTTTTTATTTAGATGTGCACAGTGTAAACATGTGGACGACCTATCCAAGATTCACAATTGTCTGACGTGTGAAGTAGGAAACATCTGCCAGGGATGTCTTATTAGCAATCACTGGGGACATGATATCAGAAGCGCCACCAAAACTGTTATGGAAATTTTCGTTCAAGACCATCATGAATCCACAGTTCGGAAACTACAAAGCTGGGGCGATAAAGTACGGGATCTGGTCGACGAGGTAACCTTTTAAAGTTTACTTATCAATCGTATTATTATTTTGTTCCTACGATAAATTCTCTTACAGCATTGAATAAACTACTGTCTGCTTACAATTAGGGACGAGCAATTCATTCGAGGCTCTGTGATGGGTATAACAATTTGTTTACGACGGCATTAGAATCGGACGATCTTGCAAGAGTTTATGATGCACTCTATGATGGAAATGTTATGCAACTACACGCGCTTGTGAGTAACTTCACCATCGCCCAGATCAAGGTAATTTATTACGATTATTACTAATTATAGTAAACAAGTAAGCTCCGCCAGACGTTTGTATTCCACCTTTGGTACAATCTTACCGTTATGATATGCTGAATAGGTCTAGTTTTGTGAGGTGACGCATCACAATGGAAAATAATGAAGAATAATTTTTTTCTTTCACTGGTATACAATTAACATAGATTGTTTCAGTTCAACAAAGGGCTGGAAGCCGTCTGTGAAAAAGTTGAATCTCTACGTTGTGAGCTTGACGAATAGGTGACAATTATTTCTCTTTTTTGTACAAGATTGTGCGCCAATATTTTTAACCTACTTCACGTTACCTTATTAGTACATTAGATAAGAAAGATGGTGAGTGATATGTAGGCTCTTCAAATATACAATTCATAATAAATTTTAGTTGTATTATTTTTCAGACACACTGCCGCTATTCTGGTTGTTCTACGTTATACTACGCACAAAGAAAACAACGTCGGTGCTTTTTCTAGATCGATCCTTAGAATTAATTAATTAATCAACTTTTGCATAATTCTTGCTTTCTTGTTTTTGCCCAGTTTATTGATTGTAGTGAAAGACACTAAGCTTGTTAACATATCTAAAAAAATTGTACTTTGAATTTCACAGCTGTATAATGCACATTTGTGACAAATACTGCTTGGAGTGTACAGTGTACCCTCCTGCGCAAAACAGTTTATCAGTTTGACTTTTCTTATCAGACCGTTGCGCCTAACGAGGCAATTCATTTTTAGCAAGGACACTACGATTGTATATTTTTTTACAAATCAATTTCGCTCTCTTATACTCGAGTGGATTGCATTATTGTCTTGTAACCATTTGATTGTGTGTCGATATATGTGATCAATAAATTTTTTAATTGTTCATGATAATGATCTTTACTTGATAACTAATATAGTCTTCGTTGGGGAATATTGTCAGCTTTTTGTTTGGTGGTAAAAAAAACTTTCTCTTTATTAGTAAAAGTTCTTGTAAAAGTAAATTTAGTAGGCCATGTTTCACAATGATTTCTGAATGACATTTTCTCATTGCCAGGCAAACGTTATTTTCTTCATTCAGTCGCGTACCTTGCACATATCTCGCCGACTGTTTCGCATTTTTTAAACGGGCATCTGCTTTCCATTTTGCTTAATATTTTTATTTTCAAGTATTCTTTGCTGAACGTGTTGTTCCTCATGTACCTCAATTGTATGTTTTACCCTAATTTTAGGTTATGTGGGATGGTTCGACTGGAGAGCTACGAATGTTTTTATTGTCAGGAACCCTACAAGCTTTATTACAAAAATGGGAAACAAACATTGCCAACATGGTGCTCAAATTGTGAACGACTCGTATGTGGCGAGTGCGAATCGGTCCTCATTGAAAATGAGGGCAACCGACCAAAATGTGAAGATTCAGCATCCGAATGCGATCTTTGCTGTTCGTTCGATCCTTACATCGCTTACTTTCAAAAATTTGCTCCTGATGACGAATTGCAATTGCTAAATTTTGCGAAGTGGTCTCCTGACTGGTGCGATTTCTGTGACCAACCAATAACAGTGGAGAGACGACTCGTTTTGATACACCCAAGTATGTGTTCCGATTGCACTCCCGTTGAGACACCGCTTGATTTCAATGTTACATGCTACATGAGAGTTATTGACGAGTTGAGTGGCTACTTTGGCAACTCGCCCAATCAACAATTTATGAGAATCTGCAATGTCATTCAGTTGGACACATTGAAATGCGGAATCTGCAATCAAAGGGGCAGGCTCATCGACGGATGCGTCACCGAAAACGGATTGTTAGTGTTCGACTGTTGCAAACTGTCTGGAGAAAAATGTTACGACATATGTCTCTCTGAAAATGCTGCTATGTTTAACACATTACTTCATTATATTCCTGACGCTCAGGACCTGAAACTGCTGACCTACTCGAACTGGACACCACTACGATGCGAAGCCTGTTTTCGTCCCTTTGAGGAGAGTGAACACAAGTTACCGATCTTTAATGTTGAATCTTATAAACTGACATGTTCAATGTGTTCATCGGCACGTGACCGTACTGGAGAAAACGACACTCAGGAAATTATTTTGATGTTTCTGCTCGACATTATCAGAGAGTTTCGCTCTCTTTTCAAAGACAATACAATTGTTGCGACCGGTCCAGCGAATAGAACAAGTGAAGTCGTTTGCGTCCCTGAAGTCACGCACGACTATCAGCCACATGTGCTTTGCCAAGCGGAAGAATCCATCTACGACTCCGAGTTGCTTTTGCGTGGTCGAGGAGTGAACTTTCTTCGTTCCACCACTATGAAGTTAGTTTAGCATTTGGTTTTTCACAAGTAATCTATCACTTTTCACAATAAGAAAATAATAATCATTGCTTTATTAGGCACACTTCATAATAGTTCTATAGTGAGTAAAATCCATGAAATTGTTCTATTCAGATGTACGCAGTGTGGAGTTGTGGAGGATATCTCCAAGTTTCACAATTGTCTTACTTGCGAAATGCGGATTATATGTCAAGCTTGTGTTATTAATAAACACTGGGGTCATGAGGTGCCGAGTTCCATGCCAAATATCGTGGGATCTGTCGTGCAAGAACATCATGAACTCACAGTCGGGAAATTGAAGGAGTGGGGCAATGCACTGCAAGGTCTATCCAAAGAGGTTACATTTTAACACTCGGTGGTCAGCCAATTAAAGCCAACTAACGGTTTATGAAACATCGAGTACACCATCATTCTTATGCAGCTTATGCAAATTAAGATAAATTAGAATAAAAAAAACGAGCTAAAATTGAGAAACTTTTCATAAATACGTAAGAATTCTGCTCTCTATGGTGCGTTTCAAAAACCGGCCGTTAGTTCGCCTCAAATTATCATGCTCACCATGCACAATTAGACTTTAGCATGACACAGGAAGAACAAACTTTTCAGGGGCGCGAAGTGCACAATAGACTCTGTGATGGATACAGTGATTTGTTTACGACGGCAGCGAAAGAAAGCGATCTCAACAAAGTGTGTGATATAATGAACGATGCTAATGTTGAACAACTACGTGACCTGGTCAGCAACTTTACCACAGCACAAATAAAGGTACTTTTTATATAGTTTTCTTAACATTCACCGAAACCACACCGATCCACATTTCTAGTGCATTTTTTTTATGCTAAATATTGCAACATTTTGTTTTTTTTAACCCGATATGGATGCAGACAGCCAACAATTATTACGCAAAAGCAAGAAGCTCATAGGTTTCAGAGTTAAAATTATTTTTATTTGTGCGATTCATAACCGGAGAATAATTTTCAGCTCAACATTGGTCTGAAAACCTTCTGCGAAAAAATAGAGTCCTTACGCGGGGAATTGGACGAATGAAAATTGGCAACAAGTTGTGTAAACTTTGAAAACAGATGCACGAATAAAAGTTGTTAGCAAATTGTTCATAATTTGTCGCTTGCTAATGTGCGTGATAACTTTCGGAAGATACTGCCGAAGTCCGCCATGAAATCGATAAAGGACACCATGTCTTGTGCATCTTGTCAGACCTTAATTACCTAATTATTTGACTTAATAAAAAATCAATTGTACAAAAAATGGTAGACACAGTTAACATTAATAAGTGTCTCAAAATCTTCCTATTCTATAGACATTATTTATCGTCTCCTATCTAGTAAAGTATAACGACACATGTAATATCGATGAAATCTCCTGGCCCTAGCCCGAAGACGTCGAGCAATTTGTCATCGGGAACTCGGCGCCTAGGCCTACTGCTTAGGATCTCTGCGGAACATGTCATAAGCAAACTTTGAATTGAAACCCCCTTGCGCGCTCTTCTAGCGTAAACGATTTACTATTATTATTTGTTATGAAACTTCATAGAACAAATTAACAAAGAGGAAAAATGACTCACCCTTCCTCGTCATCGGGGCACTGCCATTGTATCCTGGCCATGTCGAAATAGATACGCTCAGCGTTTTTCTTTTCCGTTTCTAATAGAGCCGAAGTTCCTTTGGAACGTTTTGCTTCCTCGCGACGGATCAAGTAATACAAGAACCAAGGAGCTGCCGTAGCAAAGTACATATTTAGCTGAATAATTTATAATTTATTTATGCATAGTTTAGGGTAAAGTAAACTAACTAAATAAAGCAATACAATAACTCACAAAAACGAGTCCGGATGCCGCTGAATACTCAGGTTCTGCTAGATCGCGGAACACATTTCGAAACACGGATGTTATAATAGCAAAACTCCAGAAACTGAGCGAGTTGAGAATTGTGTACGGAATGAGAACAACGAAAGAACGTTGCGATTGACGTGTTTGTAATCGTGAGTTCAAGTCGAATCTCTTCCTGAATTCAAGTTATTAATATTTTAACTTCCATGCCCATCGGTAAATCGGACTAGCGAGCGAAGTTAGCTATCTCTTCTTTTTTTAATTAGACCATTTTTTCGTAACGACGTTCATTGGGGTTGACCCGGTTGACCACCAGCGACTACCTATGACTTATGGGAACACAGTTTCAAAAAACGTCGCAATTGGCTTCCCTTTTACCAGGACCATACCAAAAAGTTGTTGATAACATAGAGCTAATAAGTCAGGTTTAGTTAGTTGCTCGTGTATATCTCAACTTAGTTCTAGTGTTTTCCTAAGTTTCTAGATTGGCGTATAAATATAAATAAACCGTATAAATACTTACCTTTCATGTTTATTCTGCAAGCGATATGTCAGCGTGCTGACCAAGAGCGCCACTATCTCACAAACACTACAAATCGCAGCTTCAATTTCCAATTTCGATTTCATTGATTGTGTATTTCCAATGCAATATGGAGTGAATCCAGAAAAATCGATATCCTCATGTTTCCAGATATTCAATCCTATTGTGACGAGCAACTAAAATATTGTTCAAGGGGTTATATATCGTTGACTATTAAAACGTTGGAATCATGAAAAGGCAGCTTCGCCACGAAACCACAAAACTGGATGTGCTGTCTTGCACTGCAATTTTCATGCTCCGTTCATGCGGATTCGGCTGATGTAGCGGGTTCATTTTATCTTCGTATCTTTTCATCGTTTTGTTCTACGTAGGAAACGGCTAAACCCATTTGGCGATGGTTACCGGTTTTTTTTCATCGGCCAAAACATTTGCTGACCATTTCGCGACCTTGTCGTGACAAGTTTTCTCAAAAACCTTCGTCAACATGGTCGCTCTGTGGCCCCATGTGGTCTCTGATCGGTTGAAAAATGGGTTTGGGTGTACAAAAATGTTTTCTGCTCCATACTTACCGCTGAAATTATTATTGATCTAGCCAACCACAAGGATTTTCTCTTCGACATAGTGGATCGACTATAAGTTAATGCACGATATAAAGTGATCGAAAGATTTTGAAATGGTATGCCGGCAATGCCTACGGTGGACGTTATGCGAAGGGAGAAACATAGCAAAGCGGGGATAACGGCCTCACAGGGAGGCGACACTAAGTGAACCACCAGAAGCGTGTACTAAAGGAAAACAATAAAACCATATAACAGCTGGTTTTCGATATGCATACCGTACGTTGTATTTCAGTGTAGGTATGCAAACAAGTGTGCGAACTGTGCGATATTTTATTCCGATTGCACTCATTTGTATACTAACGTGGGAATGGAGTTGTTCCAACATACGTTACACAAACCGACAGTTCTAGCGCTCTGAGAAATTAGTTGAGCTATACAGCCAAAAAATACATAGTGTTTATCAGCTCACTGGTAGTACGGCCACATTCGGAAAACACTACAATTTTTAGCGACCCATAAGAGTACATTTAGTTTCCACTTTCCAGCGTCCGTGCACGTATTTGAAGTTATTGTTTTACGGACAAACAATAGAACTTAAGAACAACGTTGTATAATTTTCTTCATTGTTCAACTAATGCACTTTCTTTGCTCCGTTACAAACAACAAGTTGTTAGTACCAATTTATATGTAGATTACCTGTAGGATGAATAAACATAAACTTTGGATAATAAGTATGATGTAACATGCAATTAAATACTCCTAAACAGACGGCTTGTAAGCTTGTACTTTCAAAATTAATGCATAATAGCAAGTTTTAAAGCCTTTTCACATGAATGATTATGTATTGTTTAAAAACATCACAAATAATTGTAATCTACATTCTGCTTGCTATACGTATAAAGCAAACATTTACGTAAACCTATACGCCCAACTATGGGCCATATACATAACATGGAGTGCGTTTCCAGTACAAAGTACTGGAATAAAATACGGTACATCCCAAGCGTATTATGGTGTCATTACGGTGAACGTTGACAAACTTAAGATCAATTAATTCTTTACCTTGAATGGCCGATCAATTATCGCCGTTCTCAAGGTCGATCTGTGTGTAATTATCACAGACACCAGTGCGACCAACCCTAGTGTGCCTTGCAAGATAATTGTAAACTTTAAAAATCCACTTTGCGAAAAACCATCGATAGATTCGCATGTGAAATGCATAACCGGCAATTTTACCGTTGTAGTACACCTAAAAAGGCTGAAAATTACACATTTTTTGTTGTTGAAAATATCAATATTTGACACGTGGCAAAGGGTTGTTATGCCATTAAGGTTTCAATGCTTAACGGAAAAAAACTTATAACGTATAAAGCACCTGTTCAAATAAAAATAAACAATATCAATACCCAAGAAAAGACAAATTGTGGGGCTTGGACGAAAAACTCGATTGATTTGCCAACTGAGCTCAGAAACTCGGTTGTCGGGTGTGTCAGACTATTATATATTGAGATGTAAGGCGCCTTCAGGAACTTTCCGAAAGGAAACTCGGAAAAGCTTTTCCGCGCACAATACACTAAAAATTAGCTTGATAAACTCTTTCCCGAATTTTTTTTTTAATTTCACATGCTAATTCATACTGTATTGTGCGTTCTAGCCCCTTTGGAAAATTTGCATACGATAAGCAAATCCTATATATCCTATGCTAATTTTGTACGATCTTCCACGGCAATCGTACAAAATTAGCATAGGGTACATAGGATTTGCTTATCATATGCAAATTTTCCAAAGGAGCTAGCATTTCGCTTTAAGGGCGCATTCGAGATAGACATTCCATCTCGAACCAAATGTTTTCTTTTCCTTTTGCGGAAATGTACATCTCGAATGCCCCTTATGCATCGTTTCGGAAAATACATCCCGAACTGGGATTTTGCCGGATTTCCATACGGAAAGTCCATCTCGAACGCGCACTAGCAAGTGCGCCAGCCCCCCTCTCATGCACTTAACGCACGATTCTGTTACTTTACTGGGAAATCAGATACAATATATTACATAAAAACAATTGCAACTGGTTGCATAGGTTATGCACCAGGGATTGCAGGAGAAAATAAAATCTGAATTTGTGATCATAAGGAAAAGAGAAAGGGTATATTCTGGGAAAATTGCTAATATTTTATGACCAATCCTCCCTTGAGAGATTAAAAAATTGCTTGTGAGTTCTAGTTTACCATTAGCAAAATACTAATTAAGGTATATTTGTCAAGTTTGAAACGTAAAATGTTTTCTTTGTACGAGTTACGAAAGAAGGGAGTATAACATACATTATTTAATCATTGGTGTTGAAAATTTCTAAAACACAAATTATACACTGCACTCTTATAATTGGGAGTATCTCTAGATGAACGTAAAATAAATTAGCTTACATGTAGAACCTAAGATGGAAATAAAGTCACAATATGGGCCTGAAGAGAGAAAAAAGGCTTACTGTTTAAGACACTAACACATCCAAAAAACATCTGTGACATCTCGGACAGCCAGAAACATCTGAAAACACCCCGAACATCTATAGTCTATAAACATCCTGGACATCCACATCCAGTATTGTCTCAAAACAGAAGCTTTTTTTTGGACATGAGCTATATTAATAGTAAGTCTCAGTATTTAACGGAAAAATTTGTTTGATGACCGGGTAGGCTAGTGATAGTTTTTCTTGGAAATCGGGAACGTTTGATTTTCTTGCGATGTGTTAGATAGAACAGCTTGGATAGCCAATCCAAACGGTCAAATATTTACTCACCAAAATTAGCTGATTAAATGACAATGTAAGAACACCTGCCGAGGTAGCAATGGTTGAACCAGATGTTCCCCAAAATCAAGACACTAACCTAACCGTTTCAAGGGCTAAATAAACAAAAAAAAGAATGAATAACATCCGCGCTTTGGAATATGGTTGGCTGTCACGGATGTTTGGATGTTCATGTTCATGGTATCTTGGATGTCTCTGGATGTTTGTGGATGTATGAGATGTTTTTGGATGTTTTAGATGTCTTAAGCAGTAAGCCGAGAAAAAAAAACTATAAAACCTTTGTAGAAATTTGCGGCGTTGGTTATATATATATATCCCACATATTGTTTCTAAAGTCCGTGTTTTTTAATCTATTGAGTCAGCGTAAAGTAGACAACCTACTGATTTGTCTTACTGGTTTTGGTGGGTGAAGTTCGCGTTTATATTACCAATTTGTATCCTTTCCTCTGGCGCAGTCCTCGCGAAATGTAGTGCATTTTTCAGCGTCGTGAGAATACTATCAGTCACACATTCTCAGAAGCACAAATGTATCATTGTTGGATTTTGCTTTCTCATGCCAAAGCTTCCAAGAGTTTAACAGAAGGCGATTTTCCCACATTTTACAAAATTACACGAAATTTGAAGGGCATTTCTATGCGAATAAGGAAGGCAAATATTTATTTCATTAAAATTCGCAAAAAAAGCAACAGAAATATGAAAAAAAATCCCAGCAATTTTGTGCATTTTTCGTTTTTTTATAGTGTGGGAGTTGTTTTATTGAAGCATCAACACATGATGCTATTTTGGAACGCAATATCGTACTTAGCTGAATTTAGCTAAACAAAAAAAAAACTGCTTTCTTTAGAAACAGAACTAGATAACTGGCTAATTAGCAATTAGCGCTATGGCATGAAAGTAGTCCATACACAATAAAAAGTTATTGAGAATAACAAACATATAATTTAAGAACCTATGTCACTTTGTACGATATTGTATTTTTTCCCTTGGAATTAAACTCTATTTTAGGTTTGGGTTTGGAGTACTTTGAACTTTGACAAAATAATTAGAAGGTAGTGCCAAAGGAGATTATTACGACAGTTCCAGAAACTATTCCGAATAGAGGAAATTCGCATAAAGAGCGGGCAAGGGTGGTTTAAATTCGGTAGTCATATAGATAGAACTGCTCTGTCCTCTGCTCACCCGAAACAAGTCAATCGCTTTGAAAGATTTATCCAGCCACCCCTTGCAGCCCACTCTTTATTTATTTATTTTATTTTATTTTAGGTTATAAGGCTATGAGTAACATTTTTTTATAAAAATTTTGTAAAAATATGAATATTCACAAACTACGGTTAGTTCATGGTTATTCAAATTCAGTAGTTTGAATTTGCAGTAGCTCATGGTAATCGTATTAGGTTACTGTAGTCATCAGTATAACGTGCAATTTCGCAGCACGCCTTGTTATTTAGCGGCAAGTGACTAAACTAAGATTTCTCAACGCCTTTTAACTAACAGACCTGCGATAAAAAAAAGCAAGATCAAACCTACAATATGAAATATTAAACTTTGGAAGCAATGCAGTTCCTCAAACCGAGACTACGGTAATTCTGATTTTTTTTTGCACGGAGTTCTGGTATGGGATTTCTTTTCTTTTCCCTGGGGGATGCGAAAATACCGAAATACGTGTGATAGTCACCTCTTTGTGGTGCATATTTGAGAATATGAGTGATGGTTTGATTCTCTTGCGATGGAATACATAACATAAGTCATAATATTTGGTATTGAAGTGCTCATACATAATTGAGTGCAATATGACTAAGCGGTACATTCAATATTGAAAGACTGTATATTTGGAGGTAGATCGCACGGCAGCATTTAGCTGGAACCTGGGACTACCAAACATAGCTTTCTGGATGAAAAGTGTTGTTGGATGAAATTGAAGGACGTACAACCCAGGTTAACGTACACTGACGATACTTCGGCAGATGAGTCAGGGATAAATATCTCTAATCTGTAATTTCCGAGCAATAATCATGAAGATTATGTAGATTTCTGACAAACTGGATGGTCTGCACGGTCGTTGCTTTCCCAGGAATGAGACAGCACCAATGACAAGAGAATTTGAGGTTTGCAGGTCTGCAGGTCTCTTCGAACCAGGCATTCGACAGGGAAAACAATGCGCTTCAACCCTAGCCTAGCCTGAAGTTCTCAAGCAAATTGTCGTGCAACTCGTCGTATATTGTATACTCAGTGAAGAAACATAGAAACAGTTATTGTCATAATGCATGCGCCACAAGGGGTGAAACAAAACAACACATTAATTTAAGAAACACAACTAAACAAACAATTAAATAGCACGATACAGAAGTGCAACGTGAATAACATAGTTAACTTCGAATACATACTATGTGAATATATTTATGCATTAAAATGGAATGTTGAAAGTATAACGTAGCAGCAGTCCACGCCTAACTTGGGCGGATGATAAAGCACAAATATTCCATATTGCATAGTATATAAGTATATTATTGCAAAACCTCCCCAAGCCCAACAGAATCAAAATAAAAACATTCATAATTTGACTGCACAATAATCAGACGTAGTTTTAGAGTGACAGACCATATCGTCAATTTTGGGGCGAGGCGCGCTTTTTGGTTTTCAGCACTTACAATTGTACGAGGTCTACAATATTTTGGCAACGGATGGGAACCGAAACAAATTGCTTTAAGCTGAGATTGTTCATTCACTCTACAAAGGATTGGCTAGAAGTATTACCATTTTGCATAGAGTTAAAATAAATATGGAAGTTGACGTCGCCTAAATAAATACAGGGTGAGAGATGGAAGAAATTTCAAGGAGATGTTTGATGAAGGAACTGTTCGGCTCAAAATTAATATCCCCAGGCATATAAACAGCTGCAAAATAGAGCTTTCGAAGGACATTCGATTTTGAACATCAAATACAAATACGAGAATTTCATAATAAGATAAGGAGTGGTTGAATAAAAAAATTTCACAAACATGACTTCCGCATCTTCCGAGACGAGACTTCCGATATGACGGACTTCCGAGATGTGCTCCTCAGCGAGAAGAATAGAAGAATCCCGGACTTCCGAGATGCAAGAGAGCAGCCGGACTTCCAGTAGGCAAACAGTTGATCGATCCAACAGCTCAATGGACGAAGAACCTCATCTGAAATCAACGATATTTCTTCTAAACAAACACATGCAAGATAGTTACTTGATCTGTCTTTTACATGGCTAATCTGTAAACAACACTTTAGCTTAATTTACTAGGACCTGCGCAATCCTACTATGTTTCTACGTGACGAAGGTCGTGACAGGGTCGGGCTCACGAAAAATCAAAATGCTAAGCTTTTCCTAAATGTGTTAGTGAAAAACGCCGAGCACGTGAGACGTTAAATCCAGCGACACCTAGCGCCAAAATAAATAAATAAATAATTATTTTCTTCTTCAAGAGAGTGCACCTTTATTCGGGTGGTACAATACAGTTTCAAAGTGAGCTTATGACTTGTTCCGCAGAGGTCCTGAGCATAAGGCGACGAGTTCCCGATGACAAATTGCCCGACGTCTTCGGGCTAGGGCCGGACAGTACAATGGCTAGCGCGTTCCTCACTAACGCACTCGACGCGGGATCGAGTCTGGCCCGTGACAACTTTGGAACCACCACCCGGCAAGGGAATCATGGGCGATCACTCCTGACTCCTGACGATAAAACGATGACAACGTCCGCGCCTATTTATTAAAACAAAACAAAAATGGATGGAACCAAGGCAGGACAACTAACAAGGTTTGAGCGTTTGCTCCAAATAAAGCGGTATAACATCCGGTTTTTCAAACGAATAACTGCAATTCCATGCCATATATTATATGCAAACGCGAATGATTAGAATAAAAAAATCTACCCCAATTCGGCCCCACTTACTTAGCATGCATACATATGAATGCCGTTGTCCAACATACGTTTCAAAAACCTGCTGTTATACCGGCAAACAATATATACGTTCATATTCCGACCCGATCATTTTCTTTTGTGTGCATTTTATTTCGTCTAGCTTACAAGAGATTTTAAACTCATCTAACACTTCTGTGTGGGAGTAGGATGTTTCATTACATTTATGTGCAATATTATAATTCTGTTAGACAATAAGGCAAACTCCCTTGGGTATGTATGTATAGCTAGTTACCCACCGTATTCCTAATTTTTAAAAGAATATTTTGCGAGGGTGTTCTATTCTTTGTGCGTTCCTAAGATTATTCGTTGCCTTAAAGGGACAGGCCCACCAAAGTAAAGTAAACCTATATTTACGAAAAGGTTCATAATGTATATTGTATATAAAGCATTTTTATTACAATATATACAAACCAAATTTCACGTGAAATAAAAATGTTATAAAAATGCATATTGTAATAAAAATGCTTTATATACATTAGGAACAGTCGTAAATATAGGTTTAGTTAGATGGGCCTGTCCCCTTTAAACTCCATCTGCCACCTCTGTGTAAGAGTAGGATGTTTCATGTACTATATTATAGGGCAGTTAGACATTAAGCAATGTACAAACTCCCTTGGGTATGTATGTATGGCTAGTTACCCACCGTATTCCTAATTTTGAAAACAATATTTTGCGAGGGTGTTTTATACTTTACTTTACTGTTTTATACTCGTTCTTAATATTGTTCGTTGCCTTAGCCATAGTTTACAAACGTTCTTGCAATAACATTATGATTTATAATGCTCGCCCTCACTCTAGTTACTAACCATAAAAACTATAAAAAACATTTAGAATAGTATACGATAAAGTTTGACATGCACTTGCTCGCGTAAAATTGTTCCCGAGTTATCTTATTTATATCGCAAGCTTGTTTAGTTAGAATAAATAGTCAACAAGTGACATGCAGAGCTATATATAAGAAGCACAACAAATTAGAGATAATTTACCCATGTCCAAGTATTTTTGTTCGAAATTTGTTGTGTAACAAATAAGCGCATTCCCCTTTTTTCTTGTGAACTCAGATAACCCCCATCAGCTTAGATATATTTATCTCTCTATATAAAAATATGTGTTCGGTCTGATTCAAGGCCGAAGCATATTTTTCGGCAAAAAAGTCACATATACGCATTATGCTTACTAAGTGTGAGTAACATTATTCGTAACAATATGTAACATTAATACGCTAGAGTACTGTAAAGTCACGTCTTTTATTTGGTAGTTTAGATAAGCCTCATGATTTTAGGCACAGATTAGGCAAAGACAAAGATATGTAATGTGGTCACCTTTTTCTAACGAAAATCATATGGCGCAACAAACTATAAGAGGAAGCTTAAGTAATTCTGAACTGTGTTGCCAACTTGGAACATGAACCGCAATATAAAACTAAAATAAAGTGAAATCCGTTCAACCAAATCCACGAAAACGGTGCAGATGTCACATGGTCACAACAACGAGAAAATCGGCGTGCAAACGGCCACGGCACGGCGTGCAAGCGGCCACGGCACGGCGTGCAGGCGGGTATGAAAAAAGTGTCACACCGTACCCACACCATTTTGTCTCGGGCTTTTGGCGTACAAGCGGCGTGGTATCGGCGGGCAAGTTGCACGCCGTACCGTTTCGTGTGCATTTTTGCACGCCACCACGTTGCCAAATGCACGCTGCACGCCGTTGTCACGCGGCTTGCACGCCAAGTTTCGTCAGTGACTAGTACTCCTAGTAAATGAAAAGGTTTTATTGTTTGGTTTCTGGTATGTGTACTACGTACAGCTCTTTCATTTTGAATGTTGACACGCGGACATACGGTAGCTTATATTTCGAATCACTGAACTGATAAACTAAACAAACAGCAAATGTTTTTTTCGATGAAAAATCAACTAGATAAGGAGAAAAGCCATATTATTGCCCGAAATATATTTCAAATTTGAGCTTGTTTCGCTTGTAAAAGACAAAAATTGGATTTGAAAACTTTTCAAGGAAATGTTGTAGTGTTTCGAGATAGAGTGGATTTTTTTTTTTGAAAACGCAAATTATACCTTTCATTCCTATATATGTATAAGCAGCCTAGATTTTCTTCTAAACTTAAAACTACTATAGTAAATCCTTTATATAATCTAACTTACAGGTTGGTCGATTCACGACACGGCATGGGTAACAGTGTAATAGCTGGTTTTTGAAAAGTATGTTGTACAACCGTATTCCCATGTATTGTACGCAAAAAAAGTGAGCGATACTGACAATGAGCGATTTTCGAAAGTCATTTCATGGAAAAGTAGCCTCCCAACGTACGTTTCAAAACCGGCTGTTGTTCCGCTTTGGTCCATTTTGGCTTGACGCGGCGATTTTGTTTTCAAAAGCGGTCACGTACCGTATGATACTTTAGACTTAGATTATGGCTGTTTTTACCCTGTTATACGTTTGTTCTCTGTACTCTAATCAGTACTAATTCGTGCTCCTGGCACAACGCTTTACCTAAAACACGCGACAAAAATATCTGTGAATAATATAATAAAGCTTATAATAAGTTGCGCCCTCTTTCATTCATTCTGATAAAACGGATTAACTTTTTTGGTATGCGTGTGTCTATGGTCACACGATTAAATTAGAACAGAGAACGTAATATTAACAGGCCTTTTTATTTTCGGATTATTTTCCGGACACTAGTAAATAACGGGTTTTTATCGAAAACAAAGGTTAACTTGTCAGCTGAGCGAGATTTGAATAGGGTTTATTTCGAGTTTAGTGCGTATTTTGCAATCTTTGTTGGTTTTCATTTTTTGTTCGATAAAATGACCCTAGAACCATACCCTAAATATCGAGGGCGGATGCCGGCGGTTGCACCAAAATTTGCTTTAGTCAGAATTTACCGGACACTAGTAAGAATTTTCCGGACACTGTATAATCTTTCATAATATTTCTTTTCGATTAATTTCACCAAAAAGCTCCAGGAAAGGGTTTGGCGATTTACCAACACTTGCGAACGGATAAAAAAAAAACAGAAGTACCGGGATACTTCCCCCTATTTGGTCTAGAGTCTAGGTACACCCTACCATGCATGTCATAGATAGGCGTACTTCTGTCAAAAAAGTACCGTACTTTTTGGCAGAAGTAAATGTTGGCAAAACCGGCCTTATAAACATCAACGGGCTTTATGAACATCAACGGACATTTACACACATTTTATCAGTTGTCACGTTATTTTTCTCTTTCTTTTCCAGAATTAGACAGCAAAAACATATAAGTTCAGATAAGAAAAATATATTTTACCCTGGATGTTGTACGAATTTTGCGCAAGGTAGGCTTCCAGTACGTATTGTTTTGATATGATATTCTAAATCATGGTCACGCTTTAGAAATAAAGCCGCCCATCATTGTTTTACGAATGCGTTTTCTATTTTGGAAGAAAATAATAGTTAAATATTTCTGTATTTGACCTTTAAAGGCTTCGGTTCAATTATTATATTCCTTTGTTTATAGCACGAAATAAAGTGTGATATCCTAACACACGAATAAAACAAACGGTGTAAATATAAACCCTCCAACATCTACTTTAGATGGACTAAAACCAGTATACATTACATTATTCAATAGCTTTTACATTCCTGCTGTTATAAATAAGTCGAAGCAGGCCACTATTCCGTATTTGCAGTTTATATGCTGTTTCTAAAAAAAAACATAAGTTACACATAGCATCATCCAAAAAATGGACTACTTATAACCACGTCACACTACTATAAACCACTTATTGAACTCTCTTGCCTATTTTGTACATCAAAACAGAAAAATTTGATCTGTTCAGCCACGTCTTGTAGTTACAAAAAGTAGGAAAATCTCAAACCAGATACATTTTTTGTGGGCCGCATGATTTATATACAGAAATCACAAGATGAACTACAATTTTAGGCTTTACGATTAGTTGGGAGCTACCTCCTTCTCTCTTCTTTTTTTTTGCACATTTATGTGGGTGAATATTACTTTACCGTAGTGTAGTCCTACTCATCACAGTGGGCTACCATTGGGGCGTGTCAAATTGAGCTTGATTACGGTAGATTGCCGGATTTCTGTAAAACAGTGAGTTTTGGGCGCCACGGGCTCTGATCTTACCGTAGGGTTCGTCAAATCCTCCTCTTTTTGCAAAAGCAATAACAAAGTGCGTAATGTAGGTTTTTTCCCTTCAAACCTTCGAAAGTTGATCTCAATTCTTGATAGTGGTACTATTTTACTAATACAATATACTGTAAGAATAATAACCCAATTATAAAAAATTGCGCCTTTTTGACGTACTAGAATTACTACAGAAAGTAGAAGTAGTTGCAAAGAAATTAATGCTCTCACAGCAGAAAAAGTACAATTAGATTTCTCGTTGGAGGTTTTTATCACTGTTTTTAATGTGTGACGTTCTCGCGCAAAACGAGTTTGGTCTGCTTTATAAATAGGACTGCTTCCAATGGGTAGCCGGTTTCCGTCTGATTCTATGGAGTTTACGTGCACTTTGCACCTTTATTAGTTGTATACAATACTATGTTTCACTGACAGCTTCTTGAGCCAGACATAGTTAAGTTGATAATGCTTGCTATCAGTTGGTCGTTTGGTTTTCGGTCATTTTAGAAAGTACTATGTAACTTGAATTGAACACTAAGATTCTGCATAAAACACACGCTTGCTTCAATATTCATATACCACACATCATCATCTTTTTTTGTAGTTTTCACAATAAATTAGACAGGTTTGTGAATCTTCCTTTGTGATTCTGTTTGTTTTAACGAACGCAACGTTTTCGCAACTCCTCAAAAAGCGCTACGGACTATGGGTCTGAATCCCAATGTCTGTAAAAGTTGGTAGAAGCTAAAAAAAATATAGCATACCCTTAAAAACTCAACTAATAGCAATCAACTAATGGCAATAGTATGAATCAGTCTTACAAGGGCTTTAAAATTATGTGACCCTAGGCTAGACATTAATAATTTGCTACCCATAACGCTAATTGAGTAATTAAATTCATCATACTTATCATGGATCATATATCCGATTACCAACATCACAACCTACAGAACGGATTATCTTTATTTAGGCTTACAGTAAGCTAAACATAGGGTTACCTGCCTATTGGTACTTCTAAGCCACGTTTGTTCCTAATAACTCTAATTTACTTCTGAACTATATGAAAATTGCATTGAAATAGCGCCCAAATATGACTTTTAACTTTTACCCCTGAATTTTTGCTGAACTGTACGTTTGTTTCATTGAAAACATGTTTATGCCTGCTAAGATTAGGAAACGAAATTTTGAAGAGAAGGTGTTTTTCCAAAAAACATCGCCTGTTTACAAGAAATAATCGACAGCAGAGTTCATCAAAACACTATCTTATATATTGTAAATAATATTTTTCTTGCCACAATGCAAAACGGCTTTCATGTTTTGCCAACTAGTTTAGAGTTTGGACACGCTTTTCAGGGTTTGATATACTGAACACATTATGTCGTTTCAGATTTGCAATATAATTGACTTATATTTGTGCAGTAACGGTTAATGAAAACTTAATAAATTCTTGAAGGACTACAGATTTAGGCGAAGTACAAGACACTTTTCCATACGCCCACGATAGGCAAAAAGTATCTCAGACGCTACGGGGCTATGGGTAAACTGATTGTCAGCATAGGACATAAACTACATAAAAGTCTGACCAAACATAATTGTCTTGCTCTTTTAGTATCATCGTATCATGCACATGTGCAGTTTTCTTTTGTAGAATCAGCTAACAGCTGCTGGCCGTTCTAATTTAAATATACTGTGTACTAATGTGTAGAATAAAACACACAGTATGTAGCCATATACTTTTGGACCGATGCCAAGAGCTGGCGCTCCACACAACTGATGTTAGTAGCATCGTGTGTTAAGCATCAGTAAACAACATAAGAAAGAGAAGTACAATATATGTAAAGAATAGAGAACGACTAACTATAAAAATATCACAAACACCTAAGTACAAAATCATTAATCACTTGCTAAGTTACACTCTCAATCCAACTTATCCCACAACGACATAATGCGGTATTACAAACTTTGACGCAGTTGTAGATTGTAAGCACAAAAATGTCAAAAGCCATCATAGCATGGAAAGTGATGATAAAAATTTGAAATAAATCTGGAATAAGTCATCAAAATGTTTAGTCATAGTCATTTTCATCAACTTTGTAATTTTTATCATGCGCGGTCACTGAACAATATAAAGTCTTTTATTTTAGACTGAATTTATTTTCTTTTTTTCCCCGCTGATCTACGGTATATTATCTTCATATCTACGCAAATATAGACAAATTGGTAGTATCATGCTTTAATATATTTGCATGCTTTGCCATCTCTTATAGGTGTTTTCTTTGTTTTTCTCTAACTGCGGCTATTTTACGCATTTTGTTGTGCTTTATAAATTCAAAGAGGTATCTTCCCATTCGCAACATTGAATGGTTTACTTCTAAAATAATATAATGCTTTGACGTCGATATCTTATTATATAAAGGAGATAGCTTTTTGATTTTGTTTGAATGTCCGCAACGATTTTCTACGTTTCAGGCATTTGGTATAAGTAGGCCAACTTTTCGTAACTCTTCAAAATAAGCGGAATTGAATCTTATTGCACAAACTTTGGAAGATACTTTGCAGAGGTTTCATATAAGTAACACAACCTTGAAGTACCACTAATATTGGGAAGTCGCCTCAGGCGGCGATAGCCGTCTGGTTTGATATAATATAAACGTAGTTGTGCTCAACAATGGCATTGTACGCCATATAGGGTTCATTAGTTCAGTGTGCTACATTAGGAAAACTAATGTTGTTTTCGGAAAACAACCACATTATAATCCTCAGTAATCCGTGCATCTTATCAACTAGAATTAAGCATTATTGCTTTTGTTATCTATATTGCAAAATATGGAAGTCCGCGTCCCGAGCTAAGCCTCACATTAAGTTTATTACCTTGATAACTCATCTTTCAGCATCCTGAGACCGGTTCCAATAAAATTAACCACTGGGGTAGGTTACAGGCTCGAGAGAAAGCCGAGAGAGCACGTTAAACAGGAGACGCCTGTAACCTACACCAGTGGTAAATTTTATATGAACCGGCCTCAGGCCTATTTGTCTGAATTTCATTGCACTCGGGCAGTTACTGGCGAGCTGTGATCACGGGGCACTTGGTCAGAGCGTCAGAGGTCAAAGTCCGGTCTCGCAAACATTCCCGAGTGCTGCCACGGGTCTTACGTGCGCAACGAAACAGCGAGCGAAGATCAATGCCGCAAAGCAATTATAGACGTTTTAATTCGCGCGTAAATATTAGTTGTACCTGTAAATTCTTCTTCAAAACATGTAATTTCCTTTTTAGCTGTTTAGATGTATCAGGGTATTGTAGAGGTTATGTTCTACCGGTTTTTTTTTTCGTATGGTGGACAACTGCATTTCAATACGTTGTATGCAAATTAATATAAATAGACTAAGTCGCGCAGCATCTGGCTGTTATTTGTATTCGTAGCATGGGAATACAGCGATCACCATAAGTTTCAAAACAGGATGTTATACTGCTTTAATGGGTTGAAACCAAGAGGAAAATTGGACAAATCGGCACGCCTCGGCGAACGCTTCTATGGACAAACGCTTTTACAAGTTGTTCGATTGTGCTCGTTTCTGTGGCCGTATGCACGAACGCACTGGGAGCCTCCCAGAGGTCCCCAGTGGGAGGTCCCCGGCAAAGAGCCGTCTCCCGGTATGCACGAAACTCTGGGAGGTCCCCGGAGGCTCCCGCGGGTGCGAATTTCGTACCCGGACAAAATGACTGGGTACTCAACTATTATAACGGATTTTTTGTTGAAATATTCCATATTTTGCTTAGTAAGCTCATTTAGGGTAGCTGGGGAAGTAAAAACAGTTCAGAAACAAAAGCTTTGCTGTCCCACGATGTGTTTACGAGGTGATAATTTTTTCTCCACATTTGATAGTATTTAAACCAATTATTCAACAACGTGATTAACACACAAAGCACACTCAAGCCCCCTTAAATTTATAAGAAATACTATTAAATTCATTAGCACCGCAACATGCATAAGTAATGTGGTGATCACATAACTGCCGTTTTTCCATGAAATAACTTGAAGAGAAACACATACTATATAGACAAGAGTAAACATGGTATAATTATGGAATCTTTTCTTTCCTTTCTTCCTTTTATTCCTTTTATTGAAAAAAAAACTGAATTTTACACCAAAATCGAGTATAAATTAATAAAATTTGAAATTTCGCGCCCAAAATCCAAAAGTGCGTCAGCCTCCCGTACCCGGAGTTTCGTGCATACCGGGGGCCATGTACTGGGTGGGGACGGCTCTAGCGGGTGCCTCCCGGCCGGGAGGTCCCCGGTCGTTCGTGCATACGGTCACTATGGCCATCGCAAGCATTCACATTCACGTATGCCGCTGGTCTCCTGCTCTTTTAGTGCTACGCCGACTATGGACGTACTATTTCATGCGCCTGTTCAAGATCAGAACTTATTTAAGTTGGTTTCTTTCTCGAGCAGCCGATACAGGTTTCCATATCCGCCAGAAGGTACTCTCTTGGTTGGAGTACGATAACCGCACATCGTTGCTTGGAGAGGAGGGATTTTTGCGACTGCGGGAGCGCCAGAAAGTCGGCATTCTCGGGCTGATCGTGAAAAACAGCTCATCGTCGAAGAAACGAGTGTAAAAATATATCCAAGATATTATGTTCTAATTGATTTTATTACTTTTAACATAAAAGCGTGCTACTTAATTCAGTTCTAGTTAGTCTTCTTTTAAAGGGACAGGCCCACGATTAAAAAGTTTTCCTCAATTTACTTGCACAGAATGTCCGGAATTTCAGAAATATTACTGTGAAATGCGCATTTCTCAAAGCCTAGAACTCGCAGAGTTATTCCACGGCAAACAGTTCTACCAGGTACCGTAGTCAGAAAGGTTAAATACGTATGTACGGTTTATATCCGTCAATTCGCATCCTTTCTCTACATAATAATTGTTCAACGAATGAAGAACATTCCTACGATTATAACTAAGCGTTTCCAATACTGTAGTGCCTAAACGAGCAAAAATTGATTCTGACTACGGTACCTGGGAAGTTTGCCGGGAAATAACTCTGCGAGTTCTAGGCGTAAATAAATGCGGTTTTCACAGTAATATTTCTGAAATATTTTCTTTCTTGTGGGCCCTCCCTTTAATGTGTTACTTGATGTCTTACTTCTAACATAAAATTCTGCCACGCAATTTCGTTCTAGTTAGTCGACGAACTTAATTAATCCGATGTACATTTTGTACCGGCATTTTTCCTTTGAATATTTCTGAGAAAGGCTTAGTGGTCTTACTGTTGCACACTGTCACTAATGTACTGTCACTGTCACACTCCGTCTATAAACCTTGTGTCGTCAGCATTCCTTTATGTGAAGGCATTACTAATATTATATAACACATTGTAAATGTGGGATATGTACATATTTGTCAACGTGGTTCCTTGAATAGTCTGGCTCCGGACATTCATTATTCCTTATAACAAGCTACGTATACAGCGCGTTGAAAAACCGTATAATCATTAATGTTGTACATTACAGCCCTTATACTTATCTGTATGTCATTTCTCAACTACAACGCGAAGCTTAGCACGGTTTTTTTTTCAGTTTTTATATTACTTCCACTATGCCAATTCCCTAATCTCACACATGATCAAACAGTGAGCAATTTATCGTAAAGCCTACGATGGAGGTAATATGTTTGCATTTATTACCAGGCCTCACAAGCCTTGAGTCTTGAGGTCATAAATTGTCACCGTTTTAATGTAGTCACATCCAAAATTAAACGCGCTTAGATACTCATTTAAACCCCCTATTTTTCATTGGGGTATTATAATGTCATATTTTTTATAAGAAAAATATTATCCTCTTAAATTAGGATTTTCACAATTTTTTTCCCGAATCTACTGTAGTAATATGAAAACATAAAGCTTACAAGTACACATTTAAATAAAAGCTTGACAGATTTTCCGTTTTGTTTCTCATTAAATCGGGGATGATAACATGACTATAAGAGGCAAACTAATGGGAAAATAGAAGCGTGAAAAACGCCTGGTTTATCATGTCATGGCATGGCTAATGGCCATATTAGTTCGTCCTATATAACAAAGTCACAATTACATACATGGATATATATATATATATATAATTTATATTTATAATATATATAATATATATATATATATAATAGAATAGAGATATATATATATATATATATATTATATATTATATATATTATATAAATATGATTATATTATAATATATATAATATATATATATATATAGAAATATAATAATAATATATATTATTTTATTATATATATCTTCTATGTATCTATCTCTCTATTCGATCTCATCTCCTATCTCTCCCTATGTTATAACATCTATACCATCCTCCTCTATCGTAAATCCGCCGACTCATAAAATCCCTGCCGACTCATAAACTGATAATCTTATTAATCCACATGCGTTTCCCATTCAATGAATGCAATTTCCATGAAATCCGTTCCTCAACACCATAAACAATGCGCATTTTTTTGCGCAATCACACAATGCATAAATTCCTCGTAGCGATATAGAACAATAAATTTTGGGATAATCCAATTATGAGGTAACATGGACCCGCACGGAAATGGGCAAGTTACGGTAGTTTTTGGCCGCGATTTTTTTTGGGGCTCAACATTGAATAGCCGATAATTTGACGATAATCCTTGACCGCCCCATTTTTGGGTTTATAAACAAATATTTCTTTTTGGGATCCCGTTGTTGGTGGGTCTTGAGCATTGGAGTTTACTTTTATGTAAGAGTTTATCCTGCACATGTTATAAAGCTAGAGCTTGTGCTTATCCATGTGCAACATCTTCGTTGTATTTGTACATTCTTTGTTTTAAAGCTAAATACCGACGGGTTTTTTTACACATCGAGTACGGTTTTCGCAGCCACGTTTGAGTAGTTCGGGAGTTTTATCACAGAAGACTTGGGGACAAGACTGCTTATTTGGGCCTGAGCCCACAGAAAAAACTTTAATCAAGTATTGCTTTCTAAATTTTTGTATTCCAAAGAACACGTTATAAGGGACCAATGCTAGGACGCACATCTTTAGATGTTTTTCGAAAAATTTCAGAGAACAGCTGGTCGGTTGGCTCGCTAATTTTTTCCTTCAAAATCGCTCATCTAGAAAATTTCATAAATAAGATAATTCGATTATGCTAATTTACAAAATTACCGTTTTGGTTACCCGATTAATAAATAAAATAGAGATAAGAAGCTAAACGGCGTTCATAAGTACATCCGGTAAAACTTTTCAATGATTCATTTAAAAATCAGTAGATTATTGAAAGTTGTTGTTTATCCTGTACTCCTAGGTTTAAAGCAAAAAGCTCATTGAGCAGCTCTAAACTGGCATTCATATATCTCCTATAAGTCTTTGCGGTGCTACTTAAAGCTGATATCGTCTCAACTTACACCCCCACAAGGAACATACTCCATGTTCAATGTTAGTATTTACACTTTAGTGTGGTGTATGTTCAGGTTCTATATTTTACCTTAGCTATCCAGAAGAACATTACTGTACATGTAATGATGCCCATACAGTAACTAGAATATGGATCACTTCACTTTTTTTTAGTGAACTAATGAATACGGTAACGATTGAATCATGCACTCGTCACGGCCCGGCACATTACCATAATTATTCTAAAAGAAGGAGATCTAAGATTCTAATTTCTCCAACTACTGTACTTTTCGTTTGCCGGATGTCCTGTCGCATTTCCCTGAATTTGTATAGTTCACGGAACCAGAGTATCAGACTGTCCAGCGCACTGTTATTATTTTCATAATGCTCTGGTTTCTGAGAATTTTTCAACAATAAGTTGCTTACAGCATATGTTTTGAGAATACTTGCGCTGTGGATTTCTACATCCGTTGACGACATGACATCAGGGTATATATGTCAAAAATGTATGCCCAAAATTAGAAATTCCTATAAAAGCCTCCATTTATATATATATATTTATAAATATGTATATATATATATACAGTGCATTTCATAAGTTTAGGTGCACCCAAAAAAAAGTGTTTCTAGTAGTTTTTGTAGGAATCTAGCGCAACCACTAAATCAAGCGTGCCAAAAAACCTAAAAAAAATCATTTTGAGCGTGAAAAATGCAAAAATTATCTAATTATATTATTTTTAATGACGCCAGCACTGTAAGTCAAAAAATGAAATCCAGTGTTCGAAGAAACCATCTACACAGTCTTGTAGATCTTTTCATGGCGAGAATTTCTGTAAAAAAATTATAATTTTTGGCGTACTCCGAAGGAAAGTACGGCGCCTTGAAGTGAGGCAATTGCGAAGTTTAGATTAAGGAAGCGCAAGCTAGGGACGAAAAACAACGCATGCGTGGGTAATTCAGGACTTCATAACTCCCTTCACAGTAAACCTACAAAGACAATCTTTTTACAGAAATGTTCGCCATAAAAAGTTCTATAAGACCTTGTTAATGGCTTTTTACAATGTTGTGTTTTATGGCTTGCGGAGTTGTGCAAAATTTTGCAAAAATCATGATTTAGCGTGAAAATTGAGCCCCACGAATCATGGCCAAACTGAATTTTGAACCTGGTAATGATTAATATGGGTCTCTCAGGTCATTAACTAATTAGTAATGCTTGGGTAGTGTTTCTTTCCAACAAAATATTGATTTTCTATACATGCATTTAAACTTATGAGACGGCCGTTTTTCGGTTTTAAAACCGTCAGCCACTGATAAAATCATATTTTTTTCTACTTTTCATTATTCTGGGGTTTTTCGCCATGCTCGATTTGATAGAATGAATTGTTTTTCCCAAAAACGCCAAATAAGAATGTTAGAGACAAATTAGAGGGTGCACCTAAACTTATGAGACGCACTGTATATATATATATATATATATATATATATATATTTATTTATAAAGCCAGTGGTAACTTGTAAGGGAAGTTCATACCGTTGGAGGCCATCCTACGATAAGTTAGTTAGATGTACTTCAACTTTGGAAGGACTGAAAGTGAATTTTCCGTTAGTCCGGAAACCAACACATTGTATCTATCATTTACTTCAAATATATCATTTGCTTGAAGATTTGGTCAGTATTTGGTCAAACATCATTTGATGCAATTTTTATTTATTTCGTGAGATAAGGCTGCTTCTTTTTGATAAATTATTTCTCGATTTCTGTCTGTTTCAGTTAGTTCCGGGGTGTTTTCTTTCCGCGTTCACTATATAAAATAGGGCTTTGAAAAAAAAAAATATATATATATATATAACCTGTCACCGGGCTGGTAAACGGAACATCGTAATCCTTCTTATTTTCGCGTCATTACAGCCGACTATAAAGGCTTACAAAATATTTACGCTTACAAACTTGAGTAAGATTTTGTTAAGTAATCCGGCTGCCATCCAATGTAAGTAAAATATTAGGTGTAAAGGTAAACCGATAATTATTTCAATCGGCTTTCGCAATAAAGCAAATTGCTTTTTCTTAGCGGTTTAGTAGATAATTACAGTAACTCTGTTCGTGGCTTAGTAAATAATTCGTATTCACGATTAGGGTTTATAAATTTGCTTTCTCAGAGAATGATATCCGCTCTAATGCTAAGGTTTATAAGCTTTAATATTGCAGTGTGCAAGAACATTATACTTGTGTTATTGTCGTACGGAAACGGAAGTAAGCACGACAGCCGTGCGTACGCTTTATAAAGCAAAGACTGCTAAAGTATGCATATAATGACAGCGCATTGTAAATTGTAAACAAGCAATATGAAAAGATTTCGAACACAATTGCGTCCTTGTTAGTCTTAAGTTTTTAAGCGACTTTTGAGCTCCACGACTACGACGACGATAACAATCAACAGTCTATATACTATTCATTTCTATTAAATTTTCTTTCATATACCCTTTCATACCTCTCTTTGTATGTCTATTTCGAAAATTTATTCTTTTATTTACTTTATATATTTATTAACCTATTATGTTTCAGATAAAATGCAATCAAGCTTATTTCGTTTAATAATTGTCTGCTTCTTCGTTTCTTGTGTTATCTCACGGCCACATAGCGGATCGGACAGCAGATCGCAGTCACTAACAAGGTTGGTCTTGATTGAAAAATTACAGTATGATAGTTATCGACTGGATATTATGGTAGTTTATTGATTTTCGGTAGTCACAGAAAAACAGTATGATAGTACTGTAAGTTACCTAGCGGTTTCTACCGTAGTAAACCTCGCGGTTGACTACAGTAGAAAGTTGAAACGAAACCACAGCAATGCTAAACTGCAATCTACAATGGCTATTAGCTAGTACAATACCTTATATTGCAGAAGATGCCCTTAATATCTAATGAAACTAAATAAGTCTCATTTTCAGTGAATCCTCGACAGAAGCGAAGCCAGAAGTAATCCAGACATCTTCACAGCGTGCCACAGCAAAAAGGCACCCAAAAAAGCATCGCACCAAGCATTATGTGCGAAACTGTTTCTTCTCGCCCGTACAGTGCAATTTCCACTATGTGGACTTCCAAAGGAAGTAGATGTCGTTTCGGAATATGGATCTACATATGGGCTTGACGGCCTGGCGCCAGAGGTCGTATTCACCAACACACAGGGAGCCCTCCCTATGCTCACGAGAGCTCTGAATCCCTTCTGCTCTCGCAATCTCTACGCACTCTTTAGCTCCCTGGCGAGGCCGGGAGGGGTCCCTGCGTGTTGGTGAATACGGCCTCTGATCAGATCGCCAGCAAATGGCGATTCTTAGTTATTAGATTTCTTTTTCCAACCGTATATGCAGGAATTCCGTTCTTTCTCGATGTATTGATCTCTCCTAATATTTACAATTAGTGTAAATAACCAACGAACGGAATACAATAATACTGGCTCTTGTGTGCTTTATTAGAGCGAAGCAACGGCCGGTTTTTTTGAAACACAGATTCTATCGTGTTTTGGCAGACGTACAAAAATGGCGAGTGATAATAATAATAATATTAATAATAGTTTTTTCATAACTTTTTTAGGGACCGAATGTTGTTAGAAGGATGTGGCTATAATTGTTATATTTTTACTATACGTAAGACACATTTCATTAAAATAATCCTGTGATTTAAATCAGCCATATCACCCATTGCAAAATGCGTGTTCTTTGCCCAACATGTATGTTTGTTGTTTCATTGTAATACACCGTTGTACATTTTGACAGCTTTGCACGATGTAATTTTCGCGTACGGGTATTTTTGTCCTTTTTTATAAGCAGAGTTGATGAAATAAAATTATTTTATATTTGAGCCAATCCGGCAAGATTTGAATGGTTTGTATCTATACAAATCACAGAGATGTTATGTTCTTGGCAAAAAAGTGCCAAAACATGATTCGTAGACTAAAATATTGTATTTTCAAGGCTTACGCATCTGTACAAAAGATATGAGTGTAACATTTCATAGTGTAAATATACATACCTTCAGTAGTTCTAACTGTGTATGAAAACGTTGGGGTTGAATTTTTTCCAAAATAAAATTCTTTTTCTGAAGCATGTTGGTCATTAGCTAGCACACACAGCTTATGCTTATGCACTAATGCTAGAAAACACATAGCATGGTAATATTTAGTTTTGAAGTCGCATATGTAGTGCGGAGTAGCTCGGATTTGACCATATTATTATGGGGGTAGCAAGTTTCAATCTATGACAAAAATTGCCGGATTTTCCTTCCAAGTATTACGGGAAAATTTACCGTACAGCCATTTTTTGCGAATTTTTGCGGCAGTTAGCCACGGGACCATTTTTTTCCAACACCTCGTTTTTGCTTATAGCATGGCGCATTGTCTACAATGTGGATAACCTTCAATGGTGTAGCAAAATTACGGTAAAACACACACGAGGTACTATTTGATACTTGGAAGCAAAACACACGGTTTTTGCCATGCCATACATTGTAAACCCCATTAGGTCCTAGCAGAGAAGGTATACGGTATACGGTATCAGGTTCAAACAACATGACAATATGATGTGATGCATGACATGGTTATTATTAAAACACCTTATTATGATGATCTCAAAAACATGACAAAATACCACGAGAAGCAAACGATCACAACATAAACCTTTATTTATAAACGTGTACATATTTAGTACAATCTATTGCACGCGGTCAATCAGAAAAACTCAAAAAGGTTAATTGTGATAAGAGCTCGTAAACTATGGAAAATCTGATACATTTTCTTTTAATAATTATCTATCTCCTACTAAAGTTCATTTTTAATGGAGTGTAGCAGGGTTAACTTTCGTTGTTGCTATTTTGAGCAAGAACTAGGCTCACAGTGGAAGAAAATTTTGTTTTACTTCTAATAAAACAATAAAAATATGGACTAGTTTTTTCAGGTTGTACATAACATAACTAAATAATCATGCTAATACGCTGCTCAGCGAATTTAACTGCTGCTCATACTCATATTCATATCCCTAGCTTAGCCTATATAGCAGCAAAAGTAAATTCGCGAGTGCACAACTGTCACTGGCAAAAACACTGAATAATATTAGTAACTGAATACATTAGAGAGCAATATTTGACCTTTTCTTGTAAATGACCAGATGTTAAAGTGAAAAAAGTCGATATGTTTTGCTGGGGGGAAAGGTAAATCCTAAAAAGAAGTAAGAGTACAGTAGCCCGAATCGTGGCAAGGCAATGTATGTGGCACATAGAGAGCGGGTGGCGAAATCAATTAATCGATAATTAACAATTGATCAATCAATCAATTATCGATGCTTATATGCTCAATCAATCGATAATCTACCATCAATTGAGTTCAATGAAGTAGACAGGGATAGAACCCAGAGAAAGTAATAATACGAAAAGATTTTATAGAAAAATACGAACTAACGGTCAATAAGGCTATAAAAGCCCTGGGTCTTCGTGCAGTAACGTCAGAGATTGTTAGTGTTATAAACATTATATGAACACTTTCGGAATCACACTTTAGTATGAACATTTACAGAAAGAAACAGGCAATTGACAATAATTATAAAGCAATAATTAGAGACGGAGACGAAATCATATTTATAGGTAACTGAATGTGGAACCGGCTAAACAGCTTATCCAGCGAGCCGCAGGAGCCTGAAATATTTAACATGAAGATTGCATGTGGCGTGGAAAAAAGTGGCACGCTGTTACGTTGCCGCTTGCACGCCGTAAAGACACGTTGCACGACGTTCTCACGCGGCTTGCACGCAAAGTTTTGTCAGTGGATCGCGTATTTTAAATCACCATATTCATCTATTACCTATTTTTTTTCGCCCTCTACAAATAGATAACAAAATATTGAGTAAAAAATTTTGTTGTCTAAAATGTTGACGTGTTATTTAATGTAGATCTGTCAGATACTGTAATAACAAAAAAAAGTGTAGCGAGCTGAATACCCAATAATACTGTACGCTCCCGTGCTACCTACGCTTGATAAAGGGAGGTTGAACTACCGTAGTTTAAATCCCAGCTGCTTACCTATAACTATCTACATGTTGGACACCAGACGGTACTTATCCTCTAGAGACATATCCACTCCGTTTCTCTGGTTTCTCTTGTTATTGCGAAGTCTCTCACGAGCCTCCTTGGCCGAGAGGTTATAGATACTGAACTCTTCTCGAGAGTCTCTCACGTGGCCATTGTGCAGCGATGAATCTGTAATTTCATTTCTTTCAGAGCTATGTCAACCTCGGGTTACGATAATTTAGCTGTGTTAAAGCGGTATGGCACGACGGCCGAGAGGTTATAGATACCTCTCTCACGTGCCCATTGTGCAGCGATGAATCTGCAATGTCTATCATGCAAAGTTAAGTCAACCTCGGGTTACGATAGTTCAGCGTGCTAAAGCGGTATGACACGTGGTTTGAATTTGAAGCTGTTTGAGTTTGTTGGACAATTGCATTTCCATGTATTGTATGCAAATTGTTTTATATCTATAGAGGCCGGTACAAACGGGCGCAGGAATTGTGTATACTACATGGTAATGCAGTTGACCAGCGTAAATTTGGTAAATTTTGTGTCATACCATTGCCATAGCTTTACAAGGTCCGGTATATATAAAGCCCATGGCACTCTTTTTATACCGACGTGCAAAACATAAAATATCTAACGCTAGGTCTAAAAAATAAAGAGTACATCTAGGTGAGATACGGTACTTTTTTGTTTTCTACCTAATCTCTGATTGTAATAGAAGTGACGTGGCGGTTGCCGGCTGAATGCTAAATTACATAAGTAACAAAGTGGAAAGTTGCTCGTCAATAATGATACCAACGCCTTGTATGTTGATTTATCATCTTCATCATAAATAAATTCCTAGTTCTCAGGCCGTATTCACCAACACGCAGGGAGCCCTCCCTGACCTTCGCAGGGAGCTAAAGACTAAAGAGTGCGAGAGCAAAAGGGCTTCAGAGCGCTCGTGAGTCTAGGGAGGGCTCCGTGTGTGTTGGTGAATACGGTCTCTGGTAAGAGAGGAAATCAATAAGAGAAGCACACAGGTAAACCAACAAAGATAGAAAAAATGCATATGAAAGGTGTTTTTTGTAGGTAAATTTTAAGCCTCCTCGAACCCGCTATTGCTTTTGCAGATTTTTTATTTTATTTTCTATTATACACACGAAAAAGTTTACAGAAGACTAGTTATTAACATAATGTATTGTTACATCATCATTATAATGAACACCACATAACCATTTGTTAAATGTTCATATAAGTGGACGGTATGTTTTCTTCCTCAGCTAATACAGCTTCTTAGGGTACAAGTTTAAAAGTTAAATAACATACCCGAGTGACCGTAGCCGGAGCTGTTTTGTGAGACCGGGCTGATTTGGGCACTATTTCCGTTATGTTCTCTTTCGTGAATAGTCGTCGTCTGCGGGACGGCCACTGGCTGTGGCATGTAGTACTACAAATCAATAATTAACAAATGAAAAATCGATAATCAGTAAATATTATCGGTTATTCGACATCGCGAGGCCTGGTGCGGTATATAGATTGAAAAGTTTCCTTTGCGACTTTTTCTTGTACACAATACTGACAAGAGTATTGTCAGCAAAATATACTTTTTTTCTCTCTAAATTTCGCATTTTTTCTTACAAAAACAACAAGTTTCACGTAGCTACTATATACCATTTCAGGTCATTTCTAAGCTGAGTTAGTAACTAATTGTAAGTCTTGAAAAAATCTAGCATGTTTTGATTAATTAGTGACAGTAAACCAAAATAATGGCACACCATGCAAAACGTTGAGCAAACTCAAATCAAACGTGTGTGAGTGTGATTGTGTTAGTGCTAGCACTGTGTTAGTATTTTATTTGGTGAGTAACTAAAGTTAGTGGTTCAATACCTTCGCTTGATTATATGCCATGAGCAGCTAACGCGGGCTGCTAAATAGAAAGCTTACTTCATTCGCCGGTACATTTCCATATTGGTGTTCTTCCTGGTAGTCTGGTGTAGGCACGCTATGCTCCTCAACCTCCTCTTGGTGGTAAGCGTCATAATACTGCGGTACGTGATGTTCTTCAGGTTCAGGTTCAGGCTCTTGCGCCAGAGGTACCGCGTCAGGTTCCACAGCAGGCTGCGGTAGGGCCACTTGCGAGAAGACCAGGTCTAGCAGGTTCGCGTTGTCAACTGGAGGTGCAGGCTCGAATCGAACCTCTTGCTCGATAGACCTCTGAGCGGGTGTGGGTGCGGGCTCTTCTTTAACTGGCTCCTCGGCCTTAACTGGCTCCTCGGCCTTAACTGGCTCCTCGGCGTAGACAGAGTTGATAACCTCGAGGGTCATTCGACGAGCGATAGTTTCCTCTGCTGGCTCAGCATTGTCGGGCTCTGCATTCGCTGGTTCTTCTTCTACCTGAAGTCGTGGTGCTAAGGAAGCAGCAAGCTTCGTAACGGAATTAAGGGACAACGTACGCGACTTCATTGGCGGAAATGGACGCGGAATGCGGAGAACGAAGAACGAAGAAACAAAATTAGCGGACACGGACACCCAACACAATATCCAGGCATGCAAGTGAAACAAAATTTCCATACCAAGGTGGAACCGCGATGGATATATCACAAAAACCAACATTGATGTTCACAACCGAAATGCATTTGCATGCTCAAGCAGGAAAATACTGCCCCAAAATGACGAGGCAGGGAAACTGGCAAGCTAAAGCTGAGGGAAACCTAGTCAAGCAGCACTTGATACATCTTACAATTAGTATACACCGCTTGCAGACACGTTGCTCTCTCAAAGCATAGCAATTACTTATAGAAACAGATGTTGGGCAACGCGAGCTCCAATAGATTGGTTAAGTCTAAAGGTTAAACCAGCAACTACAACGCACGCAAACCGAGGATGCACGGCACGCCAAACACTATTCTAAGCAATTCATCTTTTACTTTTCTCGGTGCTGGCGACGGAGGAGTCATGTGCGCAATGCCTTCGTCATCACGATTTACTTGGATTGTCTGAAAGAACGGATACTCCTTATACTGCACCAACTACGGTACTTTATGGTGGAAATTACGGGGTTTCCGTGACGTTTTGGGTATTCCAGGAACACTGCCGTTGCGCATTTACATAAAGGCATAAAGGCCATGCAGCACAGAGAGAAAGACAAAACAAAATTTCCGCAAAAGGTAACAATAGCCCGGGAAAGAATTATGCGAAATTGCGGTGAAGTTGTGCTTATAAACAAATATGCATGTGATATTTTTACAATTCATAATTTCCAGTATGATATGACTGATTCCATAAATCTTTGACATGCAGTGACATCCCAGAAAACCCAGTGGTCCCAAAAAAATGTGCAAAATGTTGTAGAACAAAAATTAGGTGTGATTTTCTGTGATTCTATAAATTTGATCAAAAGTAAAATGTCATTCGTTAAAATATTACTTATTAGTCGTACATAATTTTTTAGACATGATATTCTGAATTTATTTCATTTAGTTACCGTAGCATAAGGGGACACGATATAGAAAGAACCGAAAAGCACAGAGGGAACATATACCCAGCTTGGGGAAGGTGAACTCACATGAGGGCTAAGCGGGGGAGATACCTTGGGGAGGGGTGGGGCAGTCTCGGATTCACCGTAGTCCTCCACGTAGTCGAAGGAGTACTCCTCGCCTTGGTCCTGAAATTACAGTCACCACTAATTTGTAGCGTTTGTCGCTAACATTTTACTGGCAGAAACCGATCGCTGGAGGAGAGAGTTATGATATATGAACTTACTCAAATTTATTCTTTATTAAAACGAACTATCGGCCGGTTTTTGAAACGCATCGAGTACAAGTACACCGTACACCAACATTCTTATGCGTCATATGCAAATGAGCATAGTTTAGCATAAAAAATAGACTCCAATTAGAACCAACTTCGCATAAATACATAATAATGATGTTGGCCACGATGCGTTTCAAAAAACCGGCCGGTATTTCGCTTTAACGGATCCTCTTTTCTAAGCGCCAACTTCGTCGGGTCACGCGATTAGTCCCAAAGTAAGTACAGTACCCGTCAAGTTAAATGAAACTTGAATATCTTACCTTGTACCATTTGTCCACTTCTTCACTGGCCACAAGTAGTGATGTGGATAGAGGAGAGCGCTTGATATAACCAACCACTTCCTGAAAGGCTTTAATTATTATTAAATAATTAATTTATTCATTTTTATTTTACATGGTTATTTCACACTGCACAGTTGACATTAGGTTGTGGAGTACTATATATAAGGAGATATGGTAAGGTAAGAGTAAAAATTCTGCGAAAAGTTACAGTATTGTCATGTATTACGGAAGCGAAGGATTACAAAAAAGGAAGAGAAATAAAGATAAAGAAAAAAATATACAGTATGGAGAGAGGATCAATAAATACACAATATACCGTACCTTATGCGGAGTGGTTGGGTAGACGAGTTCACCATTCACGCCAACAATACGCTGGCCCATACGAAGACCGGCCTGGAATTAAATTAAAATTAAAATTAAAATTAAAATTGCAAAAAAAGGCTACACTTGTAGTTTGGTTGATTGTTTACCTCATACGTTTTCTATTCTGACTGTATGATTCTACACGTAAGTAAAGACACACAAAACAGAAAATAAGCCACAATATGATACACTCAGAGTTGATTTGTTGATTAATTATGAGATGAATGACAAGTTTAGATGCATGCAACTATTGAACTAATTATATAACTAATTACATATATAATTACCCAACTAATTACACACCTAATTACACAACTAATTACACGACTAATTACAGGAGTAATTATATAGATAATCACATAACTAATTAAATAAAGTAAACAATATCCACCTTATCTCCGATTCCATTCGCATCGACGGTTCCAATAAAATGTCCGCGTCCTTTTTCCGCGTGAAGATTGAAACCGAATTCGTCGGTCGCGGCGGATTTGTGCTAGAAAAAAATCAGATGTCAGCTACTGTAAGAAAGTGAGATACTCAGTTCTATGTGGCTAGCAGTGGTGCTTAAACAACACAATTGAAGGGCCACGTGACCCAAAGGCCCAAGGTCCCCGTCCTCAATGAGTTTTGAGAATTTGTTTTGGTTAGATGCAACGAATTTAGATATCACAACCATCAATTAATGCTGTTTACTATAGCTATATCTGTATGTTGTATCATGTACATACGCCAAAGCTAAATTTAGTAAAAGGCGCGCCTGTGGCCATAGAAAACGCAAGCTACGAAAAATTCGCGAAAATTACAAACTTGTCAGAAAAAATACAGAAATACTTACAATCAGCTAAATTATTAGATACTAATAATACCGCAAATCGTATAATTACAAAAAAAAACACATACCAAGTGGCAAAGTCTTGGTCTTGGCTTCATTGTGTGGTCACTGGGCGGCGGAGGAGCGACGAATACTGGAGCAACCTGAAAATATACGGTGTAAATTATATTATGTTACTGTAGCCTCGGCGCTACCATGAACATGAGCGACTTCTGACCGCGGATCCTAGTCTATGAGCAATGCTGGAATGCGTGAACACGTATTTTGCAAAAAAAAACAGAAAAGTAAAGCACAACAATTCGAATAGCGTGTTCGAATTGAAAAATTTGCATATTCAAAGGATTGCGTCAGAGACAGACGAGTCAGTATTGTCGAGCTAGACGAGGCTTTTCCGAAAAAAAAACCGCAAGAAAATAAAACGTCACATGTAAACGAGCCGTCTTGCTGGAATATAGCGGTTGCCAGTAAAAAATAGAAAGAAACTATTGCTTTACTACTGTTAAAGAATTGAAGCACAGACTTAAGATCAGAGATAACAATATACTTCTTTCAAAAAAATAATTTAACAGATAATCCTAAGCCAATTAGCACGATAATCCTAAAATTCTAATTACGCCAAGCTTACGCGCGAGGCTAAACTCTGAACGCGCAGGAAAACAATACGTCACGGCGCATTGTTGGGGCGGAGCAAGTGGAAGAGAGCATGATTCAGTGTGAAGCATGGCGCGTCATACGCGCGCCGCGCAAACTGCGCAAACAGAGAACGAGAGAATTACGATGCATGCGCTGTGTTTGTATGCACAGTGGTCCAAACTGGAGAGATTTGGAGAGATTTGGAGAGAGAGAGGGAGATAGAGAGAGAGAGAGACAGAGACAGAGAGAGACATAGAGAGAGAGAGAGGAGAGAGAGAGAGAGAGAAATAAGAGAGGGAGGGAGAGAGGTAGGGAGAGAGAGAAGGGAGTGAGCGAGAGATATATGGCAGAAGATTATCAGGAAAACCTAATCACCACTAAGAGTTTGTACATAAAGCCGTATCGTCTATGATCAGACAATGAGATGTAGGAATTACGGTCGTCAGAGTGTTTAAACCTCATGAAGATAAATACAGTAGATAAAACAACACACAAACACAGAAAACCACGGCGGCCGTTTTTTTTTTCATAAACCGAACTCAAACAGGCGGGCGAGGGGAAATCTAAAAAGCTTACATATACTAATGACTATAAGCTACATGTAACGTTCCTGTCATTGCTGTGGTCATGTACGTAAGCCTGGTTGGTGATATGGTTGTTTTATCTACTGTATTTATCTTCATCGTGATATGATATAGTCGGATAAATAGTATCGGTAAATAGTTTCGAATACAGTAAATCAGCTTCAACCCAGAGAATTTTTTCGATAAAACCCAGTTCCAAATCTGTCTATATAATAGAACGAAAGATCAAATATTGACGGGGGTTATTGCTTTTAGAGCTTCCCATATATAGCGGGAAAACTCATAAAAAATCGCTATGTAAACATGACAAATTGTGATTTTTTTCACAATAATTTTTTAACAAACAAAATTGTGTGATGAACAGAGGTAGATTACACCTCGAATTAGAAAAATTATTACTTGAAGCACAAGCTAGTACGATACCACAAAATATATGTTCCGTTAAAGCGAAATACCGGCCGGTTTTTGAAACGCATCGTGGACAACTGCATTCTTATATATTTATGCGAAATAGGTCTAATTGGGGTCTATTTTTATGTTAAATTATGCTCATTTGCATGTGACGCATAAGAATGTTGGTGTGTTCGACGCGTTTCAAAAACCGGCCGGTATTTCGCTTTAATCTTTCAATTAGATCTAGAAAGTAACATTATTTAATAAGGATCGAGTAACGTTTTTCCAATAAACATGTAGTATAATGGATGTTGCTATCGCGACTCTAACAAGTCAGAAATCCGATAAACGATATACAACGCATGCATGAAAAACTGGCTTTCGCACGCGAGTTTTTCAATGAAAATCGATCTGAGCAACCGATGTAATTTATGCATTTATGTGGATGAATATGACTGGGAAAGTAAACTTTTATTAAAAATAGCTATATGAAAATGTCTGGCAACTTAGGATTATTATTATTATTCGACCTAGAATAAAGACACTAAAACAACTTTAGCCTCTAGCAATAGGTTCAAATTGTTTTGGAAACCTGGCAAACTATTGAATGTATATTATTTTACAAAGTTTTTTTTTTGGAATAAATAAATATATCGACAAAATATAATGTACAAAAATTTTGACTGGAACCTCGTGAAATTACAATTAACTGTTCAAAAAACGCACATCTCAATCAAGGGGTTTTGCAAAAAGATCTACTTCTCCTGTAGACAAAAACTGTTTGCCAAATAACAACACAAGCCTTCCTATCTGATCGTTACATACAATATGTAAGCAAACCGTGGCGCCTAGTTTATTATTTATTTAGTGGAATAAAGTGAGCGGGGAACTTACATCACTGATATTCATTGTTGTATTTGGACGGTTAAATAAGAGTTTCTACTTTCTACCGATGTCACAGGAATAGGAAGTATAATCGTTATAATATTGGAACCGTGATTTCAGGTTGGAAACGCTGTAAATAAAAATTGAGTCAAAAAAAAATTCATAGGTGAGATTTTTTTTTGAAAAGGTATCAAAAATGTTTTTTTTTTGCGAAAGATTTGTGGGAATGAATGGGTTGCATATCAGAAATCGATGTTTATTCGAACACGGCTTTATGTATTTCGTAAGTACACATAGCAGCATGTGACCAAAATAAATTATACAGAAATATCACACGGTATTGGCTGCTGATTTTTTTTTATAATTTATTCGCAAGTAAATCCTCATTATTTGAAATCCTACGTAGAAAGTTAGAATTAGTGTTACGTAGAAAGTTAGAATTAATAAATTATACAGAAATATCAACTTGCAACATTTGAAGTGAAGAATAAAACGTAAAAATCGATGACGCAAAATTGTGAGTAGTTATATGCGGGGAGGTTATGCGGTTGGAATACAAAAGAAAATGACATATATACAGGATAGAGAGGGACAGAGGCGTTATACTGTATGCAAAAATAGCCCTGCAACTATGCGCGACATTATTTTGAAATATTCTGATTCGTTTTGAAATAACATTCTATGTACACAGTCACGCAGTACATATTATAACATAATGGTCATATAAAAGTATAATTCCAATAAAATAATAGTAATTTCCTGGTTGTTTGATAACATAGAAATGCACTCAATGAGCAATTTCTACTATTCTCATCGAGAGAAAAAACTGAAATAAAAAGGGTTTAACTGGTTTTCGTTTCACATTCAATGCACACCAATTAGTGTAACGGAAAAGAATTGAACATGTGAAGTGAAATTGAATTTTATTTTTTCCGAGTTACGGTATTTTTGTTTTAATTTAGAATCAAAGTCTTTACTTTAATTTAGTTTACACATGTTAGTCTTTTCTATATTAGTAACTTTATTACTATATATTAAGTTACTTAAAATAAAACGAAAAATGTTAAAGTTAAAAGGTTAATTTTCTTACTGATATATTTAGTTACAGCCAAAAATAATACTAAAAATTATAAAGTTAAAAGTGGGAATGGTCGAATGGTTTCTGTGTATATTCTCGCAACCTTGAATAGACTTACTCATAAAAGAGACTCTGAAAACGCCAAAAACCACTCAAAAAAGGAAAACCGGAAAAAATTATTTGCTTTACAAGTATAGAAAAGATATGACTCATAGGAGGACAGCGCGTTTCGAGTTTAACTTTAAACAATTTCAAAACAGTTCATTTAAAAAATAAAAGTACAAGCAAGAAAATTCATCTCAAAGTCAGTGTTATAAAAAACCGAATATCCTGGTTAAAAAGTAAATTAGTAAAAATTATAAAAAGTAAAATTTTATACTCTTGGGCAAAATTTTTATGGCGACAGCTTCCCCTGTACGTACCAAAGTTTCCACGTAGAAATAAAAAAAGGAAAGAGAGAACGGGATACACTTTTGATAAGGGGTTTGATAGTGCAGTTTGAGTCTCTGAAGGAGAATTATTACAAAGATGTACAGTAAATTTTATGATCTTTAGAAACAAGATGAAGGAGCTATCGGTTAGCAAAACATATATTTTAATTTTTATCATACACCATTCTCTTATTACACTAACTTACTCAAAATTCACCGAAAATCCATTAACTTGGCGAAAAACATTGGGTAAACTACCGTTTTAATACTGAGTACTTCGATTTTATGAAAGTTGCTAAGAATAACGAACCGTAGTAAGTGTATGTATTTACATCGAACCGAACTGTATGCTATTTCGGCAACAAAGTACCAAACGTTCACTTATATACTACAGAAATACAGAAAGTTGAAAACCAACTTTCACAAATCTATATAGTCATGCATTCTTCAGGGTGTTACAGACGCTGTGACACCTCACACAGCGCGTGTTCATTGTTGTTGACACAATGCAAATTTCATTTTCTCTTTCTATTTTCCTCTCTCAGCCTCTCGCTCTTTCTCTCTCTCTCTCTCTCTCTCTCTCTCTCTCTCTCTCTTTCTTTCTTTCTCTCAAAAGGAACCGGAGGGAAATGAGCGAACTTGAAAATTGGAGCAAACCAACAAAAAGAGGAATATGAAAAGAGTTTCAATTTCCTGTCTAAAGAAAAGTAGAAGTGCCAGAGCGAATCATCGTTTTTTGGGGATTAAATCAGCACATTTTATTTGAGAGAGTTAAAAAGTTAACGCCACTGTGCTCCACTCAAAATAGGAGAAAAACAGCCCACACTTGAGGCCACATATTTGTGGTGTTCACTACTGTACTAGTGTTATGAAACTTTCACTAATATGAAATTCTGTTAATCCAACAATACCAATAACATTCAACGTTGTAAATAAATAAATACATGAAATAACGCATCATAACTACGGGAGCAAAATAATATAAAATAGAACTAGATATACAACAGGTATATTGAATATTAAGCTTAAGCTTCTCAAATAAAATGAAAACAGTCTATTTTTGAAATATTTAATTGAATATGGATCCACTATTTCCACGGCAAAAGATCAGAATTTGGTTTTCACCAGAAAAAGGGGTCCTTTTTGTGTCAGAGTTTTCTGTTCCTTACCAAAAATTTGTAAGATAAGCTATCAGTTTTGTGTAATGCTGACAACACGTTACGGATGGATAAATAATTCAAAAACTACATTGGAAACTGCTTTACTTTTAAATCTTCTGTACTACTACATTAGAAACGAGCGTAGGTTTCCTATACATTTTGTTCATAGTTAGTAACTGATGCTCTGAGAAAACTAATGGAATGTTTATTATTATTCTTGTATATTTTTTATCATATCTTTTCATATCTTTACAATTAGTTGGACATAATACATACACATTCCACTACTTTTCTCAGACCGTAATTTACTAAATGTGAATAAAATTTATGGTAAACTTACGCTCGTTATACTACATCAGAAACGAGCTTAAGTTTACTATAAATTTTATTCATATTTAGTAAATTACGCTCTGAGAAAAGTAGTGGAATGTGTATGTATTATGTCCTACTAAATGTAAAGATATGAAAAGATATGATAAAAAATATACAAGAATAATAATAAAAAATATAAAAGAAAAAATATAAAAGACTAATAAAAAAAGAATAAAAAATATAAAAGAAAAATATAAAAAAAATATAAAAAAGATATGAACCGCTGGTGTACTACGTAAATGTCGTTCAAAATTACCAGTTGAACTTTGGCTTACAAGTAACAAGTTATTCATAAAACGAGGATCGAAAAATGTTGTGATTTAGAGATTAATTAGAAAAGAAGCCTGTTGAGAGATACTGTTTCCATGACGGCGGAATAAAAATATTACTAAACATTGCAATTATATATTTTGCGACATATTATTGTATTTTGCGACATTATCGCGACAAAAAAAAATTTAATTACCGGCAAATTGTCTGATTTTGCTCTCTTATCTGGGAAACATTGTATTGTTGGAGTAAAATTTACGAAAAGACAAAATTAGAATTGGACAAGATAAAACGGGGATTATCAATAGATCTCAAGGGCTTTATTAGTCTGATAATCCAAACAAAATTCCAAAACTGAAGTAGGGATTACTTTCTTAAAGGGACAGGCCCATCAAAGTAAACCTATGTTTACGATACGTCCATAGTGACTATCAAGCATTTTTATTACAATATATGCAAACTAAATTTCCCATTTATTTGCCATGGAAAACTTTTTTCCAATGCGCTCAGCTCAAATGTATACCGTAAAGCCGCAAATATCCTTGTCGTCAATGCAAATTTGTCGTGAAATTATAATGCGATAAAAATTTGCATATATAGCTTTGAAATCTGCAGTTTTATGGTATACATATGCGTTGAGCGCATTGGAAAAAAGTTGTCTAGGGCGAATAATGGTCAAATTTAGTTTGGATATATTGTAATAAAAATGCTTGATAGTCATTATGAACGTATCGTAAATATAGGTTTATTTTGATGGGCCTGTACCTTTAAGCAAGAATAACTGAATAGCATTTAAATAATGACCAACCTTAGCGCCCTCCTTGCTATTATTATTGTTCTGTGGTGCATACCAAGTGGTAGGAGGTGGAGACGAGTTTATATTCTTATTTCGGGCATCCTCCTAAATAGGTGTGCATAACTCTCGCGCCCAGCGCCAGACTATGGCCAAGTACTCGCGTGTTCACAGACTGCCTTTTCGCAGGAAGCAGGCGAAGATAGGGCGATGTCACCGCGCTTCTTATCTGATAGTCCATCAATTTTCGCATTTTCGTACAGTCGTCGTGCCTAGCTTTAGTTGGACGCGCGCCATTTCGCGCTAGGGTTAGGCCGCGCAGCACCGAATTTCGTCAGGAAAAACTCAGCAGAACCAAGAACCAAAGTTACCTTGCACATCCTTATAATATTAGGTAGATTTGGTGTGATTTCGATATTGTGTTTCTTGTACCATTCTGCACCATTTTCGTCCAAAACGAGCAGTTCGCAACACATCGGATCGGCTTTTATTCGTTCGACAACCTGGAGCGATTTTAGTTTTTTTTTGTGAAATCTCTTTCTAAAAAGTCAGAGACTCGTAAACTTGATTTTTGATACCCCCCGATATTTCATCAAGGAGATAGGGACAATATTTACTGACTCACTACTGCATTTAGGAACAAAATAATACCTTTTTATGATTTTCGCCTTTTATGACAACTCCGTTGACGGCAAAAATACGATCAGCGAGGCGAAGCCCGGATTTATCAGCGATACTTCCGGTGTCCACAGTTCCTGTAAACATAAAAGGATAATTCACGGGCCGATGGCATAGTGGTTAGTGATCATCGCGTGTTCAATTTTCAATACCCAGTAGCGCCGGGTAAAAGCGGTGTGGGGTGAAAAAGTCCTAGCCGTAATCCTTTCATTGTTACATAATATACATAATAGGTCTTATTAGTTCATTTCAGACTGTCTTTTTACAATATGGAGATCGTAACATTGCACGCTGTGCTCTGTGTTTACGTATACTACTAAGTACCCCAATTGAACAACTCTAGGTCTTATTTATTTTGGCATCAAAATGACCCCGTGAAACATTAAGATTTCATTTCATACTCTTCAAACAACAGTGAATAGCAATTAGGTTCATTGAGGGAATGTTGTCCCTCGGTGTTACAGAGAATAAGCTCAATGTTTCACGGAACCAATTTGTTCCAAAAAAAAAGATTCTTAAATGGAAGAGCTGGTCATACTGCAGTTTATCAACGGATTTGGTCCTGCATCTTCTTTTTATAATAAAATTTTGCCTCGAGTAATAAATGCGTATACAATGTGATGTTGTCGTCTTAAAATCATCATTATTTTTGCCTGGATGAGCATGCAGGTGTGCTTCAAACTTGGAACACTTCACCACTGAAGCTGAAGTACTTGGAAAAAAAAATAAAGATTCCCACCTACAAACTGTCCTCGTCCCTTTTCAGCATGGAGATTGTATCCGTATTCCTGAATTTATTGTTGTTACACTTATTTAAACTATTTTCATTTCTTTAGCAAATTAGACCTAAGCACGGCCATAAGCATGTCCTTGGCGGCTAGTTTGCTAACATAAAATCAATAACATTAGAGAAAAATTGAAACTGACTGAGAATCTACTTATCTTTATGGGGTTTCCAAGTATGGTAAAAATTTACAGTATTTTGGAACTACACGATAATATTTTTTTTTATTTTTCATTATATATGCAAGGTTCGTGGCAAAATACTGTAGGATTGACAGAATCACACAGAATTTTTGGGATACTTGGAAACCCCATAACGAAAGGCATACTGTTATTTTAATTGAATAAGAACTATTAAAATATGAATTATACGTTTTAATAAACATATTTTGCATAATATTTACTTGTGAAATTGTATCTTTCTGCAATAGACAGAGCCGAGGGCACGGTGCGTCGTGTGGTAGATTCACCATCTAAAAACATTTTTTTTTTTCAAAATCAAATAAGGCATTTGTAATTTGGAGTACTCTAGAGATCACAAACACAAACAACAAGATAAAAAGCAACAACAAATTTCTATATTTAAAGCGAAATACCGGCCTGTTTTTGAAACGCATCGTGAACAACCGAATTCTTACTCGAATTTAGCTCGATTTTTTATTCTAATTTAGCTCATTGCATAAGCTGCATAAGAATTCTGGTGTGCTCGATGTGTTTCAAAAACCGGCCGGTATTTCGCTTTAAATAGTTGAACAAATTATGGTAAACTGACTAGAGAGACTCAAAATAATCATTCCCTAACCCTCGGGTAAACTTTGCGGTTAGCAAATTTGTATCTATGCAATGATAGTGTGAGAATGATCCCCTTTTCACTTTATTTCATTCTGTTTCAGAGGCGCCGCCTTTGTTTACACAAGATAAGGTTTGAGGTTTAATTAATCGACTTAACAAAGACGAATTTAATCCCTCCATTTATCGATTAACTTTGTTTAATTTATTGATTTATTGATAATTGACACAATCAATAATTCTTCTATTCCATTAGCATTAATTATGGTTAGGAAGCATTTTTTCACGCATTTTACGAATCTGCACAAACAAAAGGCTGAAAAGAATAGAACACACGGTACGGTAAGGAGCTAATATGCAAATTTTTCTGTAATAAAATATTCTGCTCACCTTCGAATATTCGTTCAATTCGCTATTTCTTCTGAACAATTTATGTGGTGACTTTTCGTTTCAGCCACTCTTTCGTTTTCTGGCACTTATCCAATTCAAGGGAAAAGTCGAACTTTATTAGTGAAAAATACTGTAGAAATCTTGTAGCCTGTAGGCGACGCTCACAGTTTCTGGGCTGCAAATAAAAACATAAATGCAAAGAATTACATTACAATGATATTTTATCAGCGACAAATAAACTTGGTCAACGTCAGGAAAAGTTTAAAGCGGTATCGTGCGTGGTTTGTGAAACATCTACTCTACTGGGCAACTGCATTTCCATGTATTGCATTGCATGTAAGATGTGCCCTTCCGGCAGAGACGAGCGCAATAAATTAGCATACAATATATGGGAATGCACTTATAAAGGAACGTTTGAAAACCACGTACCATACCGCTTTACGAGTCTAGAAAATACTGAAATTTGCATATAACATCAGTGTATATGTATGCAGGCAGTATGCATTAGGCATGGACGGAGCTAGACATAGCACTAATCAAGATAAGTAGGTTCTTTCTAACACGGATACTAACTACCGTATATATCGTAAATCTTAATATGGCAATAAGCAATAATTCCTATAATACGAATACAGTTCACTGTACGAACATGAAAATACCGTGAACGATAATTCGACGAAAACAAAAGAAATAGAACAATTTGGGTCAAAACGCATGAAAACGAAAAGCTGTTTTCGGGCAAAAAAGCTATACGGATAGGATAAATAGTGAGATATGTTCATTTTCAATCCACAAAGTGAAAGTGCGTTTTTAAACACATAAAAAGAAGTTTCGACGCCAAAACTAAGCGAAAATGATAATAATTACTGGTTTGTAAGATTTGTATAGTAAATTGCGTGCCGTAAGAAATTACTTCCATCATAAGATGAAGCCTCGAACTGTTCAAGTATATACCAAGCCACGGGATAAAATAAGAAAGTATGTTTTGGTCAGAGTTATTCTCGCTTGCGCAAGGGCAATGAGCTATGCGAAAAATTTTATACAACTACTCACTTATTTAGTTTTTGGGATATAACTAAGAAACGAGATAAGCACACACTTAGCAATGTAAGTTATTAAAGTATTGAAGATTACTGAAAAAGAAAACACCTGTTTACCACAGATGCTGCGCTGAAAATTGCCACTGAAAGTTGAATGTCAACATTTTCGAATATTCTCGGTTCTTCTATTTTACTTTGTTCAGTTCCCATCAGCGCAAGGGCTTATCAGCTCGTATTTGGAATTTAAAACATTTTCAGAATATTAAATAGGATGAGTCAGCAGATAATGAGACAGGTAAGTGTGAAAAAGAGTCACGCAGACAGGAACTTAAATTGTTTAGGAAGCAATTTAAATTGGAATGTGTACGTGCTCTAACGTCATAAATAGCTTCTCTCCGCTTACCACTCTAGATAGCTGATGGTTAAGTTGCAAGTTTCAATTATTGAACCCGTAGCGACCTTGGAAGAAAGTTGTATGAATATAAATTATAAACTGTGGAATGTGGATCAGAAATTCACTGACTAATTGATGGTTGATTTTGAACGCTTGTTATATAGTAAGTAGAAGAACAAAAGGTGATCCAGAATGTTTACCACTAGGTATACCTAGATTTATTGCAGAGTTGAAACATTGGTGTATGTACCAATCAAACAAGAACCGTGGAAATTTTAAAACTGGCAGAATAATAAAAAATTATTTCTGTAGTTTTTTACATTGCTCATTGTCAGTATTATAAATTATAGTTAATGTAATTTCCTGTTTTTTCAGAAATGTTGCAAATATTTCTACGTTACAAAGCCGAATTTTCTAATATAAACTTTCTAATTACAGTACCCTGCCGTAATTATGATGGCTATTTTGCTTGCATTTGCGCACGCACCTCAACTGTCTATACGTTATGAGCTATGATATGTAATGACAAAGTTGAAACAAAAAGTTCTTATTTGGGTACAACACCGGGAGACAACATTCAAATGTTATGGAAGATTATGCAAATTTAATACTTTCCCCGCGATGTAATCCCAAAGTTTATGCATAGACTGTACGAGAGAAAACAGAAACATTTTGTATAAACAATGGGAGATTGACAAGAATTGTGAAATAAAAACAAGGTATTCATAGCAACTGCAAGGTATTCAGGAATTTAGGCCAAGGTCAACAATTAACAGAAAATTAACATATACTGATATACTTTATATTATTTGTTTTCTTTATGATTTAAAATACTTAGTTTTTTTTTAATTTTTAAAAAGATTTAAAAGTGAAATGTACTACCTATCCTATTCATAAAAAACTCTGTTTTACTTGACAAAAATAAAATCGATAATTTAAAATTTAAAGAATACTTAAAAACTCGAAAAAAGGAGCAAACATACCACAACATTGATGGAGATTAAGGGACAATTAAAGAATAATCCCCTACAAGTTTCACAAATAAACAACGAAATTCAGTTTTATGCGAAAACAGGTAATTTTCAAAACATTTTAACCTCTCCCAGGATTTTTGAATGAATGCATAAATCATTATATATCTGTACATAAAATGCCTAATTAATAAACCCATAAATAAAAATAAATAATGTGTGTTTGTACAAATAGTTGTGTAAACTATGAAAGACAAAATAACTTTACTACCTGCTTGATAAACCTGGATGCAGACCGAAAAAAGACGAAAAACTGGCCATAGCATGTAAAAGGAATCGAACCCGCGTTGTGCTGCGGGTGTTGACGCGTTGTAAGCAACCCGAGACCAGATATAGAAACTAGTATGTATAATGCCACCTAACAATAAGGTGAAGCATAGTGTTGCTTTTGAGAATAAAAGAAAGTTTTTCTACTTTACAGGACAAGCCGGTTTACTTAGAAATGCAGAGAGTACGACAGGGAGAGATATAACATAGAAAGAGACGGAGAATCAGAGTACTAGGGATAGGCGTAGAATTATAGACAAAGGGTCAACAGAGAAACGCACAAGATAAAAAGTATATCACATTGGTATCGATATACTTGGTATCTTTTTTGGAATGGAGCAAATATCTTCTTTTTCAGTTTGTTCATTTCTTGAGAACACAAGTCAGTCAATTAGACTAGTGTCATTTTCTGAAAGAAAATAAATAATAAATATGTCAATCAATAAATAAAAAATCTTTTGAAATCGATCACAACTACAGTTTATTGCAGCACTGCCTGAATAGGAAGCGAAAGAGCGCCAACGAGTATAAGCGAACTTATTTAGAGCTACCATTACTAAGCTCTTTGACCATTCAGTAACGCAATTGCATAATAACATTTCCAACAAAGAAAACTTGCTGCATTTTACATGCCATTTAATGTCACATTTGGTCGGACGCGTTTTGAATAGGAGTAGCACACGTCCAGCACAGGAGTAGCACAGGTCTAGTACAGGTTCTGTGCGCGTTCTGCCTTTTACCAGTAAATGGCAAATGTCTATGTATTTTTCTCGTGTGTAAAAAGTGTGAATGGCAAATTCCATAGTAGAAATGCCTGCAGGTACCTCCTTTATAAAAGAAGAAGAATGTACATTACAGTTCTGGTTTTGGTGTTCAAGGACGAACAAAATAAATAGATGGGTTATTTTACGCAAAAGTGTGCGCGAACACCCAATGTTGGTACGGGATTCGAGCATGTATTTATCGATTAACTTAAATTTATAATGTTGGAAACAAAATAGGAATATACCAGATATACCACTCTGAATATCAAAATAGTATATATATTGATGTAAAACAAAAGTGAGAGGAATACTAAAAGCATTGTTTTAGAAAAAAAAGATGTTCCATGTATTTACTACCAGATGTTCGAAAAATGTTTGAATTTGAATGCCTGTTTTCCAGTTCCAACCATCAATGGATTAGCGTCTGTTTTCCATAGCATTTTAGTAAAAAAATAATAAACCATAGTTTATTATTTTGCTGTTTTATTATTTTGGTCATTGTTATTTTATTATTTTGGTCATTGTGGGAAGCTAAAAGGGACCATATTACCGTATAATTCTAATTGAAATTACAATAGTTTTATCATAAACAAGCAAAAATCCTAGCCTGAATACTGTGCTAATTCAGTTAAATTTAGCTTGTATTACTACTCTATATTCCAACGTACGTCTTACACGACGGATCGTAATTGGTAAACACGCGTAATGCCCGCTTAGCTTACTCGGCCGTTTAATGTTAATGGCACAGGCAATTGTTTGACGTTCGCAGAGAAGTTATCCACTTGTACCTCGGAAAGAGAAAAGAGTCATGGAGAGGGTTGAGAAAGCCTGCGTGAGACTACTATTGACAAACACTCATTGTGCGTCCGAGACTAGGTTATACTATGGGAGCTTGATTGAGCTCATGGCATATGGTGCAGAAAACTTAAACCTATAAGCATATGTTTCAAGAAAAGCATAAGACACCGGAGCGAGAGTGATGATTGATGATTGCTCGGATTGCTGTGTACCTATGCGTGGTCGCTTAAAAAATAAGGCGGAAATTTACAGGTTTTTAAACTCGGCGAAGCTATATTATAGCTGACTTTAGTATTGCTAAATTTACCTAATTGTAAACAGTCGAGCATTTCAAAGAGATTTTCTATTGAAAAGAGCAACCTTCAAGATAAAAACTCTCTCTATCATAAATAACATTTGATAGCTTCCATACTTAGTGATCTAACCTACTTTGTGTCTAACAAAACCATATCGAAAAGAGCTTTCGATACTAAAACACAGCGGAAAAACCGGAATCCATTGGAAAATAAATATATTTTGCCGTTTGTAATGAGTTTTCTTTCATTTTCATGCATACAGTTCTGCATTGTTGAGGATGTTTTTTAGAAAATAAGAGAAATAAAATATATTTTCCTTCCATTCTATTGTGTAGTAGTCGAATGTGAAAAGAAACTGGAACGAGAAACTTGCTATGAAATAGTTATTTCAAATATCGGGTTTTCTATTCCAATTTTTATTGATGATTATGCTAACTGTAAATTCCAGAATGATTATAATGTAGCATCGTTATGGGGGGATGCATGTTTTATGTCACTATATTATATCCTATCTATGGTATCATTTAATTTATTCATTAGTCGCAAAACTTGGAGAGAATGTTTTCTCTTGCTATATAATTTTGGTCCAAATATATATGATGGCGGAAAAGTGTGTGTCATGGGCCACACAACGAGCCATGAGCGCACCGTATTCTAATTGTCTGATTGGCGCAGTGAAAAGGCTCATAGCCAATAAACACACGGTAACAACAGCCCTCCATCTTACTTGGCTTTCATAAAAGGTAAGAGACGATATTGGGCTGTATCTTTCCAAAAATCTACTGATTGTGAGCATCATCAAAATAAAGCAAAACTCTTCGGTTGTATAATTGCAGTAAGCAAAGAAGGGGGAATACCTAATTACAATCAAAACAAGTTGTAAATTATCTAATAAGCAATTGTCGTAATCTGTTAGATCTGCCACATAAAGGCTGCACGCGCGGATTGAAAGCAATAAAATATAGAAAAGACCTGTCGCTTTGAGACTACAGAAATGCCTGAAACCTGTTCAATTTACACACGTACAGAGAGAACACAAGCAAACGCTTGATTAGCGCTCTCTAACACAAACTCTCTCTCACTCTCTCTCTTTATTTGTCTCTTGTTGTCTTCTCTCTCTCTCTCCCTCTCTCTCTCTTTCTGCTAAGCTTCTCCATGATTTCTCTCTGTTACTCTCTCTCTCTCCCTCGTCCTAACTGTAATCGAAACAAAACTAGAATCATGATTGCTTAGCCTAGGTGTAATGAGTCTGCGCAAAGAAAAACGGAACAAGGAATACACTTTGGGCAAGGAAATTAAAACAACAGATATCCATTTAATATTAGATTCGAAATTTTTTTCCGTATATCGGTATGTTCAAGTGTACTAGCAGCATGCAACGATCAATTGGTCTGAAAGCCTACACTACATGGGAAACTAAAAACCCCAATTTCGCACCGATCAAGTCCCTCAAAAATCGGGGTTTTTTGAAAGAATCGGGGCGAAATCCGGCCTTGTCCCAATTATGCCCCGATTATTTGTGATTGGGGCGAAATCGGGACGTGATCGGGCTTTTTGTGGGGCTTATTGAAAGAATCGGGGCGAAATGGGGGTTTTTGACAAATGATCGGGGCGAAATCGGGGTTTTCACTTTCATGTGTAGCAAGTAAATATACGGTAAAATTATTGGAACACCGGCCTAACGGTCTAACTGCACCACACTAGCTAATATATTACTTCTTATTGTGGAAGCGTAGTAATTCTCGATAAGTAAATTTGCAAGTCAACGTCTCTAGTCTTTACAAGCACAGAAAGTTAACAAAACACTCAACTAATAAAACCCAAACATGGGCGGCTAAACTACCACTGCCTATGGAACAAGCTGTCCGTTGTACAAATCGCGCCGCGCACATAAACCCTTTAATAAGGCGCGAATTTCCTTTGGTGTACAAGGTCACTGAGTAGTGTACACTCAATCGTACAATATTCGTCCTTGTTACGAAACAGGATTATTATTTAATAAGGAAATTGAGGACGAAACGTTTCAATAAAATATAAAAGTTTTCGGAAATATCAAACATGAAATATCATAAAGAAGTGCTAGAGGTGCCATATAGTCTTCTCTGGTCCCTTTTTGAAAAGGTTGATGCAATGTTTTGAACATTACAGATATAAGTCTTGTATTAAATTTATATTTTTCCATTAACCACTAACTACAGGCGCGCCGTTTGCTTTCACAACTGCAATGTTTACAAAGTTAAAAAGCGGTCATGTCATAACTTGCAAAACTGCCGAAAACCACCTCAATAGCCCGTATTCTCGGGTCGACGGAAACGTTCCGTTTGGGAAATCCTTCGTATGCAAATTTCTCGACTATCTAGACTAGCTGGAGGAAAAATTTGCATACGAATGAGCTCCCAAACGGAACATTCCCGTCGACCCGAGAATACGGGCTATTATGAACGGATTATGTATATAATGCAACAAAATATTAGTTTTTATGTTTTGGAACTTTCCGAGTAAAGTTAGTCTTATTGTTAGACGGAGGATGCAGGTTGCTACAGAAGTTGAGCTGAAGCATAGGTGTAATACAGTCTTCCGAATGAGGAAGCTTAATGATTTGCAACAAAAAGAGACACAGAGATAGAGAGGTACAGAGGAGGAGAGACGAGAGAAATATAGATAGCCGGATAGAGAGATGCAGAGATAGAGAGAGAGAGAGATAGAGAGAGACAAAGGGAAAGAGAAATATAGTGAGAGAAATTGGGAGATAATGAAGCTCTTTTCTCCGTGGCTTCCTATTTCAATCCAATCATTCCCAATTAATATCCATTCATAAGGCATAAGCCGCGTATCCATGATCAGAAATATAAGGCGTTTCTGTTTTTGGGTTTTCCGCATTTTGGTGGCAGATTATCGATGTTAAAAACTTTTAATGCAATACAAAAAAAAACTTTTTTTTTAGTTGAATGGTAGAAAGTTAATAGGAAGCCCAGTAATGCAATACGGTAGAAATTATGATAATAATGACTGCTTGTTTCGTCAAAGCTTCCAATTAGAAACTGAGCGGTGATACATCGTTAACGACCCTGCCCTAGCAGGTATTCAAGGTTTACAAGATGATTAGCAGGTGCAGGGTAATAAATAAGATAATTAGCAAGATAGTCAATTCATAGCTGATTGGATGACGGCATATACTGCGGCATATAATAGAACAGCAAGTGAGAGGGCGAGATATAGAAGCTTTGGACTTTTTATTAGCTATAAAAACCAAATTTCTAGAGTTCTTCATTTCATCTTCAGCGGGCCGGACCGTGCATTTTAGGTCTTCAGCAGGCCGGACCGCTTAGTTCAGACACGGGACCCGCGCGGAGTTCAGTTCTGCTGCGAAGACTGGTCTAACCTTAACCTTAACCTTAACCCTTGAAACATTTTTTTTTTCATTTCAAGAACAAACTACGGGTACATAGACTTCTGCAGAGCCTGACTTCGTTTCAAAACAAAACTTATACTCTACATATCAGGGCTAAATTACAAAGAAGGTAATTAATTTAGAGAACCCTGCGGGGGATTTTGTGTAAACCCAGACTTGGCAAAGTCCATAGTCCATACTTCCATACTATCCGCCAAAATGATCCGAGCGCGAGCCCACCTGCCAACCAATTTAAACACATATTAAAAAAATGCTTCTTGCTCACAGAGCCGAACAATCTCACAAATAGATAACTCATGAAAAAGTATATTCCACGTCACAGCATAATCTGGACATGTGTCGTTCTTGTCTAGTACGAGCAAAGTTCAACTTTAGCAAACGTCTAGCACCTGTGCTCTTCAAAAGCCGGATCAATCTGAGAAATGGAGATAACCAGTCGGGTGTTAAGGATGAGCAATCTACGCTCCTAGGACCTTTGTACAAGTGGAGGGCCCTCGGACTTGATCTTGGGACCAAAGCTTGGACCAGAAATTTTGCTGGGACCAAGCCTGACGCTGACCCATGTTATGGACGTAAAGTTTAGAGTTGTTACGCGAAGATGTAATAAAAAAAAACAGGAAAATTCGAACACTCGTCGAGTATAAAAGAAAAACGTCGACAAATTAAAAAACATGAAGCAATTTTTTTATGGAATTATTAATGTAAAATGCATCCTTATAATTTCTAATTTGTTATACAGTTATACCTACAACCTACAACAAACGCTCAAGTTTACGACAACAGAGCAGAGCGTCAACATAGAAGCAAATTATCAGAAATAATCAATAATGAAGCAATTAATCAGCTGTTGAGATGATAAATCGATAATTGTATGACGCACTATGCTTCAACGCACCGCAATTCTGTTTATCCATTCGTAATGCGTGTGTGATGCTGCAACTAAATAAACAATCACTCGGCTGTGATCCGGCACACAGAGAAGGATACACTGTGAATTTTATTTGAGATCAACAGAAATCCGAAAAAATGGATTTGAAAAGAAATTTCGTAATTTAAAAGGAAGTGAATAATGTAAACGTAATATATGGAAATGTGTAAAGGAGAGTAAAGATAGATAAAGTGTATCATGTTCTTTAAAGCGAAATACCAGCCGGTTCTTGAAACGCATCTCAAATATCAGCATTCTTATGCAGTTATGCCAAAAGGGGTCTATTGGGGTCTATTTTTTTATTCAAATTTATGCTCATTTGCATATGAACATAGGAAAGCAGGGAGTACTCGATGCGTTTCAAAAACCGGCCGGTATTTCGCTTTAAAGGGACAGGCCCATCAAAGTAAGCCTATATTTACGATATGTTCATAATTAATATAAAGGATTTTTATTACAATATATAAAAAAAATTTCACCTACATTTACCCTGGGGAACTTTTTCGGAATAGCTCATCGTATATGTATACCGTAGAACTGCAGATTTCAAAAAATACTTTATAATCATTATGAACGTATCGTAAATATAGGGGCCTGTCCCTTTAACATGATAACCCCGTTTTGTAAGGATGCAGTGGTAGTCATATAGTAATACTTCACTACGTACTTCACTACGCTTATGAATGAGCTGTATTGGTAGAACCTTCGCCTAAGTAAAACGTAGAAGTACCGGGGAATTAGTTTTAAATTGATATAAGATCCGGTTTTTGAAACTTATGCTGGACAACAATATTCCCCATATTTTGTATGCAAATGATTATAGCTAGACTAAAAAGCGCAAAGTATCGCGCAGTTATTTGCATACACTACATGGGAATACAGCCTCCACCATAGGTTTCGAAAACCGGCTGTTATACAGCTTTAAACTTGTTATGCAGGGAATAGTCTATCATAACCGAACACATACATCAGAAGCAAGAAAAATCATTCCATGTTTACGAAAAAGAAGCTTCGAAAAGAAAATACCGAAAGTAGTCAAATCCAAGTCTATAGTAAAATAGGGAAGAAAAATATTAATCTTACCGGTATAGGTTTAACACCAGCTCAATAACACCTAAGAAGTAAGAACCCCACACAATAATGGTGCGCACCAATCTGCCACACAGACAAGACAAAAGTGGTGCGCACTGGAAAAGCACATAGATTTCGCGGCGCAGATAAGGGTATAAACCTTGGCTGTATTTGGAATGCGCAGTGTTCGATCATAAATGGTTGGCGTTATAATGGTTGGCGTGAAAGGGGTCATAGTACCAACGCCAGGGTTATTACCCTTTGTCCGGAGAGCTCCGACTGGCAGACGGGGTGAGATAGTGTGGACACCAGAAGGACAGTGTCAGAGACGCAGACAGAAAGTGCAAATTAGATCAGAAACTATTGTATATACATCCGGAAGAAAGTCGGAAATTGGAATATTTAACAAAAAGTAATCGCTTTGAAAAGTGGGCTGGGAATGTGTGCATAGATTCGGGTAAAGTTAGATTCGGGTAAAGTTACAGTAATGCGCTAATTTATGCCGAAATGTGGTATGAAATGATAGCCTTATGTATAAATTGCCTGTACTAGAAATGAGAATTATACGATTCTTTTTTGTTTTCAAAGTATAAAATTGGGCAATCCTAGGGTTGTGTGCAGTAATAATTTAGCTTGACATTTCATATTTAACAAATGAGGTTTTTGAGCCCGCGCTATTTTACGCACTGTTACAGCAGAAGACTCGTAACGCGGCGCTAATTGTAATAATGAAAAACGGCCTCGCTCATTCATTCAACCTTTGTTCTTTTCAAAACGATTATTATACCATATTCAAAAAAGCTGTCCCTGCAAAAAAATTAGTACCAATTCACTACCGATCGTTACTATTGTAGAAAACCACACAACCGACATACCATACTTGTTCACAGGGTAGCTCTGGCAAGGTTAAGCGACAAATCATAACCATGGCGAGGGTGGTGCCTACCCCTGAGCTCAGTGAACAACCCACCGCGATCTCTCCCAGCTAACCGATCGGTAGGGTGGGGATTATGTAGTGGAGTGTTTGGATAGCTATGGCAGAAATCCCGTCGTGGGTAGCTCTCACCGCAGTGGAGTATACCAATTTTGCCAGCCCTTTGAGGCCATTTCTGGAGTTTGGACTATGCCATACCCTGACCTAAAAGAGCATATCCGGACTAACAATGATAATCCCATACGATTGCCACAAGCATCTCATAACTGGGTCATGAACTATATTTTATTAGCATGCGCAATTATAAGCATGCAGTAATTGCTTTAAATTACTGTAAATAGCGGTTGAATTGGGCACAAAACAGTAAGGTTTCATAAAGTAAGATGCACTCTGGATATTTAGGGTAGCAGTGCGCAGTGCGCAATGCCGGCCCAGGTGTGAAAAGGCTAATCCACACGCGAAATTACATGTGCTGCCAACAAGGCCGTTTCTAAGAAATGAATTAAATATTTGTCAGTTGGAAGTGGGGTTTTTTTTATGTACAAATGTTCTTTTCATTCACCAACAATAAGATGAAATAATTTTATTCTTATGCAATAAAATTTACCAAATTAATCAATGTTTCATCGAAATTTATAATTCTGTTGATAAAACAACAAGCTAAGCTAAGGTGAGCTAAAGGTGAATCTTGTGATTCACTGATTTTCCTGGTATCTGTTCTGAATTAATTTCGAACTTAAAAACCTTCGAACGAGTTTTTGCAATTCGGGTGTTGTGACCACGGTAAAAATGAAATGTTTTCTACAATTTTGTAATTTGGTTCTTAGAACACCATCATGTTTCAAGTGCGACTAAATGTGTTAGGATCATGATTTGCTCTATTCTTTGAGCAGATCCGGCTCCGTGCTAATTTGCATTTATTTTACAATATATGCATTTGCTAGCATGCATGTAGGATTTCTTGGCTGTGCTCTGTAAGCAAAATGATTGTAAAATAAATAAATAAAAAGACACAAAAAAAATAATAACAAATAGGAATAAATACATTTACCGCATGTTTTGTCGGATGTCGGATGCACACCTTTTGGTGTATTTAATAAATAAATAAATAAATGTTATAATAAAACTCTTCTGCGTGCTAGGCTAGACACAGAATGACTTGAGGAACACGATTTTTTTTGAATTCGTATTCGTACGAATTGCAAGAAAAAAAACACATTGAAAACTTTCCTGTCGGATAAAACCAGAACAGAAAATTGCAATATAGATTAGTAAAGACAATGCAAATATTAGTGTTTAGAATAAAGGTTTATTGATAAAAACGACGAGTACAAAATAACAAGGTAAGCGAGAAAATAATAGCCAGGTCCCACAGAGTAAAGGGTTCAAGTCCTTTACTACTTAGGGGGAACATTACTTACGGGGAACATGTTTAGGAAAGTGTCCCCGGTACAAAGATTGAGCGGTATGGCAGATGCCGTCCAACGGCGTCATTGGCATGTTGTTATGAGGCGAAGCGGTGCTTCGTTACCATGGAGAACCTAAACAATTGAGGTTTCTCTATTATTGACCAATTAGTCAGACATTGTTGGTTTTAGTCGTTCGTCGTTGAAGACATTGATAACATTGAAAGCGATTTAATAATGCTGTTGTTAGAATTTTCATTAATTGAAGAAGCAGGCAGAATTCAAATAACATGTTTTATATACTAATATACTGTACCAAGAATCACAAAGAATTACAAGCATGCACCAGAGTGAAAAGAGCTTCATGCTGCATTTGTAGTTTGTAGTGACAACCTGGAAAAAGTGTCATAATGGGTCGTTTTATCCTGCAATTTCGTTCCGTGCCTGTACTGGGACTGGGGCTAATATATTTAGAGATACTGTTTTTCATATAACGTGCATTTATTGATTTCAGGTGATTCCCACAAATACAGTTGAATATACTATACAGTATGAATAATTTGGCGGGAATTTCATTGCCTGATTATCATATAAAGATTGGGTGCTGTATTTGGAATTGTAAGATTATGATGAAGATTTATTACAGGTTTTGTTCAAGTTGTACTACAGGAAAAGTTCTATTGAGCTTCTGTTCGACGTGAAAACTATATTTTTTTTATTAATTTGTACTTTACTTCTCATTATTATTTGCAGTTTTTGGTACTTCTATTGATTTCCACCCATACGGGTGTGTGCTTATGCTAATAAATGTTTAAATGCGTGTTTCCATACTCAGTACATATTTATGCAACGAAGTGATAAGTGTTCTATACTTGACGAGCGTACATTTAAATTGTTATCCAAGTTTTACTACAGGAAAAGTTATATTCTGTTCGACATGAAAAGAAGGAACATTACGGACAAAAATTCAGCACACAACAATCTCGCTGAACCTTGGATTTATTTCGAAGCTTCTCACGAAACTTCTCTGGAGCCTCGATATGGTCATCGCTACATCTACGCTTCAGTCACGGCATATCTCTCAAGCGATCTCTAGCAGTTGACTAATCTGATCGTTCTTTAAAGTCTCCGAAGGTTTGTTGTTGCTTTCAAAGCACACAGTCCTTGCACTGAAAGAAACGTTGGCTAGGCGAAGACCTGTTTTTAGTTCCAGAGACAATTTCCTTTCTAGATATGTCGTTCGTCGCCATATTGACTGACGGCTTCACCGGGAAATTATTATGAAATGCGACATTTTTCTATTTTCTTTTCTTGATAATAGTTGCATTTTTTTATCGAAGATACTACTTAATTGTTGTCATTGCGCTTCGGACATTGAGTCGTTCAGTAATAAACCATTTTTACTAACCGATGGATTTGCTGATTCTGATTATCACCACTGATTTCACTAGGTTTCGGTTTTGATAATGAGGGAGAGGATATCAGAATCCTTATAATGTACAATAATATCTTCCTATGGCGTCAAGCAGTCTCTCAAGTCCTTACGTTTCTCTAGTAACATTTTATAAACCCTTAGCCCTTAGCTTACATCATTTGTCCCTGAAATATTTCCCATCTTGTACTGTTCAATCTTTATAAAACTAAAGCCGGTGAAGATTGATCATTAAAGATAAACGTGTCTCAAAAGGGCTCCGTGAGCCCGCCGAGCTAGAACAAACACTTTTTTGGACGTCGCCGAACCCTAGAAGAGACTGGGAAAAGCCCTTCAAGGCCTGAGAAAGTCGCTAAAATTGCCCGATTAGCTTGGTTTATCTTTTGTTTCAGTTGGTACCACCTCTAATCTCTGTACGTAACTCATGTGCAAGTTTTATGTTGAATACGTTATTACATGAAGTTTTATGGTATGTTTCTTTTTATTTGTTTCAAAAAACGCAGGTATACATACGTTTGTTTATCCAAACATACAGATTAAACATTAATATCTACCAATAACGTACCAAAAAAGGCTGAATTTATCTTTGATATCGTATACCGTATACTAAGTCTACTTACGCTTTCCCATTTTCCTTTATATTATTTTTTAGCTATTGATGAATTTACAAACGCATATTTTATTATGCAGTCTACGTGTGGCATCTATTGACTATTTATTGTATATTCAATTCCTTCTCCCTGATTTATTGTATTTATGTATTTCTATTGTCTGCCCCAATTTGCATATACGAAAAGAAAGCAAATTCACCACGAACATTTTCATGCGCCTGTGCTAACAACGAATAAATTTACAATAAGCAGATGCATTTTTAATAAAGAGCTTTGTTTCAGTCGATTTTTCGATTTTCATTAGTTGTCGTGTCCCAAAAGAGCCACAGCCCAAAAGAGCCACGGCCCAAAACATCCAACAGTTCGTTCTATCAATTTTGTAATCATTTTCCAGAAATAATAAGAGTCGCAAATACTCTTCAAACTCAAGAAAGTGGCGTTTGTAGTAGTCATTTTTTCGAAACCTAGCTGATATTTCCCCATAAAAGTAGTGAAATGCACATCTACATTAGCCCTAAACATTACTGAGTTCAACTACTCTACTCAGAACATAGCTCTTGCACTAACTGAAGAAAACTGCATCTCTATGTCAACAATTAAGTACAAAAAGATTGGGCTGTGTCAATATTTTTCTCAAAAAATTCTTTCTATTTTAAAGTAACATTATTTTTCACCAATGCATCATCCACCACGGAGCAATTTGACGAATTTCTGTAAATAATGTTTTGTAATAGTACTATTGTAAATAATATTACTCGAAACGAATGCATGATCGATTTCAAAAAGGTCTATGCAGTTTAAGACGATAATCGAAGTTTTCTTATATTTTTTATTGCTTGCAGTTATTTAGTAGTGCATGTTCATCTCAAGTTCAATTTTTTGTCTCAATACAGAACTTTTGCGTGTTTCTTACATTTACTTATATAAAAATTATATTTCTCCCTTGCAGCTTGCAACATGTATCCGTTGGTTTTTATATGGAAATTTTTATATTAAAAAATTTACCATAATATAATTGTATTTTCATATTTCAGGCTAACAATTGCATATTTCTGTGAGAGTATGCGGTTGGCAGCTTCAATTATTCTACTAATTGCACTAGTAATTGCTGATGACCTATCACCATCGCCCAATCATGAAGCACTCTTGAAAACAGGTAAAGCATAAGATATTCAGTTTTTTTGTTTGTTTGTTTTTTGTTTGTTTGTTTGTTTGTTTGTTTGTTTGTTTGTTTGTTTGTTTGTTTGTTTGTTTGTTTGTTTGTTCTATGGCTTCTTGTCATACCTCATACCCTGATTGTCAATTTTACTAATTAACATTCGATTAGTTTATTATATGTTCTCTTATTTAGCCGCAAATGAATGGAGAACGCAGGCCGTCCAAAAACTATGGAAAGAGAGAAGAAACATTGGGCACACACCTTTAATCAAATTCCCTGTAAGTATGGTTTTAGTTTTAGGCATACAGTAAAATGTAATAAAGAAATAAAGTGCTTCGTGTAAACAACTGGTATAGTCGTTGAAATATTTGCCATCAGCTTTTAAATTTTTCTTAAAAAATAACTAACTAAGAGAGTATTTACTGAATTCGAGTATTTTAATCATAGACCTGAAATATGTTTCCACACATAAATGAGTGGCTATGGTCTATAGTCTATGGTAGTTAACACATGGACATGATTTTTTCGCAAAGGTCATGAACAAAAAAGATAGCACAATCTAAATAAGATTTCTGGCGAACAAATGTACCGCGCATCTTATACCAAATAAAATATATGTATTTAGATGAAAGGTCTCCCAAATGTGGATATTTTCTTCAAAAATGAAACTGCTACTCCCACCCGATCACTGAAGCACCGTTTTGTCTGGGCTCTGGTCATGTGGGGTGTGATTGAAGGAAAGGTAGGTGTTTAGTTGTGATCTAACATGCTTCCTTAAAGCGGTATGACATGTGGTTTTGGACATATGTTGAACAAATGGATTTTCCTGTATTCTATGCAAATCGGTACCATTGTGAGCATTTCCGGCACGGAATTGACAAATAATCGAGAATGTGACAAATTTGCAAATGATCGAGGAGAGTGTAGCTGATGTTTTTCAAAAACCATGTGCCATGCGCCTTTAATAGCAGTTAGCACCACAATTATATAAGAGAACTTTTTTGAACTATAGCGCCAGGATATTTTGACACTTTTGTTGAACTATGATTTGGAATCCACAGTTCCAAATGCCTATAGAATGCCATCCAAAAAGCCTGTTGCACTTTCTAATAATAAATATTAATATTGTTCAACAAACTTTAGATAAAAGAAAACACGACTGTTTATGACTCAACATCCGGAAATACGGGAGCTAGCGAGGCTTACATGTGCACACTTATTGGGGTTCCATTTACTGCCGTGGTATGTTTTTTATTCATTTTTATCTTATTTTGACCCTGCATATTTTGTCATCTGGAACTCGTCGCCTAATGCTCAGGACCTCTGCGGAACAAGTCATAAGCCAACCATTGAAACTGTATTTTCACCCTTGAATAAAGGTGCACGCTCTTGAAGCGTAAAAGATTTATTATTTATTTATACTATGAACAAATAGTAGAGGCATGAGTCAGCGACTAGCACAAAACTACAGGAAATTGGTAAAGGTAGAAAATCGAGTTTATTTCGTTCTTTACAGGTTGCCACCGATCTCGAACAAGCAAAAATTGACAACATTGAGAAATTCGGAGGAAAGATTATGAAGGTAAAGTTACACGACGAGTTAATGAGTGTTGCCTACTCTACCATAAACGTGGGTTATTTGGCAGAGATGTAGGCCCTGCACGCACTGAAATATGAAAATCCAAAGTTTTTTTTCTTCAGGTCGACGTGTCACTCCGAAACTTCCACGCCCAAGACGAAGCGGAAAAGAATGAAGGATTTTTCATCAATCAATTCGGAAATGCTGACCGCGCTGAGGAATTCCATGAGAGTGAGCGCTGAATTCTGAATTACTTAGAAATAAAGTAGAAAAACAAACAAAACAACGGATTATTCAAAAGCCACTAGTATAAAAAAAGTCTTCGTAAGTCGCAAGATTTTTTCAAGGGCAAATTAAAAATAAAGTTTGATTCAGTAACATCATATGTTTTTTCCGTTAGAGCGAACCCTTTCAGGCGGTGGTTATGAACACGAAAGCACCAATGTCTTTCATGAAATATACGACCAGTTGAAAAAAGACGGGAAACAAGTAAAGAAGATTCCAGACCACTTTGTTCACAGCGCTGGAACTGGTGGGTTTTCAGAATTTTAACACCACAAAACTGATTAATATGATATCTACCCCGCTTGCTTCCCTGGGTGCGCTAGGGGTGCGCTACAGGCGCGCCGTAGGGCTCCGGCACGCATGCACTACATATTTGTAGTTCCATCCGTGCGGCTATCAACCAAAGCCGTGGTAAAATGTAGACATGCTGTCAAAGTACGATTCCATTTTCTCAACGACTAAGCCTAAGCCTAAGCCTAAGCCTAAGCCTAAGCCTAAGTCTAAGTCTAAGCCTAAGCCTAAGCCTGATCAGTTAAAGACGTATTCTAGGTGGCACGATCTCCTCCGTTGGCCGTTACGTCGATAGATATTCCCTTCCGACAAGAATTGTACTCGCCGACTCGCAATATTCTCTATTCTACGACTATGTCATTCACAATAGGTAGGTTTTTTTTATTCAATGTATTGTGTATTGTTGTTTTACTTTTCGCGGGCAAGACCAAAATTATCTTGTTCAAGTAGGTTTTCTTACCATAATGTTCATAGTTATTTGTGACTATATCCAAATAAATATCAAGCGTCGCCTAATGCTCAGGACCTCTGCGGAACAAGTTATAAGCACACTGTGAAAATGAAACTTGAACCCCTTTGAATAAAGGTGCAAAAATTTGCCGAAGAACAGAGTACAACTTATCTACGATCCAAGAAACTATATATTTTTGTAGTTTCACCAACCAATCGGGCACCAAATTGTGGAAGAAGCCAGGAATTGCCGGGATTGGATACGGCTACGATGTGAAACCAGTGCTCTTCGGAGAAACAACCAGGTATATCGGCCAGAAAGAGTTCGAATAATTTTAACCGGTATTCCCTTGAAATGAAAAACTTGTCAGGGGCGGAGTAGGTGTTCAGATGCCATATTCACCACTTTATTCCCTAGGGGAACTATTCCCCGAAGTAAAAAAATAGATATATAATGTGAGGTTCTCAGAGAAAAGCACAGAAGTTCTCCCTCGGGAAATTGGGTGGTGAATATAATTTGATGGGCCCCGATTTAACCTGGAGCTAAAACTTCTGATTCAAAATTTAATGCGTCCGTGCTAGGCTACACTCAAAACTAGACAAAATCCCGCATACCACAGATAGCACAATTTGCGCACCATATTTTTCCTCAACACTACAGAACCCTTTTATTTCAGTCTCGTACGTTCTGCCGTGGACGAGGCCGTGAAAATGCCTGATATTGCGTCGGTGGCCGCGCTTCGAGAACTGAAGTTGGTTTTTTTTCTCACCTTGGTTTTTATTATAAGTAAGATTTTGTAGTTTGTAATATTTATATATAGTACTTTGTACTTTAGATCCCGTGGAATCGACGGAGGTCCAAGTACAGCATTGAACTTCCTTGTATCACTTTACAAAGCATGGGAGCACAGGTAAAGCCAAATAACATATGGTTGACTACCCAGGCATTTTATGCAAATGTGTGTGCCCTTCCGAAAATTGACTCCACAGAATGAAACCCAGTTTGCATCAAAATACACACTATGTTTTGATGAGCCAAGTGTCATATCGCTTTAAATATTCAATTTCAGAAAGGACACTGGATCCCGAACCACCATCGCTACACTAATAAACGATCCTGCCGATTTTTACGAGAAGAATTATTTCAATGATACGTGGATCGAGAAAGTATTTGCTGATCGTGGAGGCATGAAGGCATTGAGTGAGGAACTTACAATTATTATATACCTCTTTATTTTCTATTTTCAAAAATTCCAGAAATTGAGTAAAATGTAATAATAAATTGAAAAAATTATGGGTTAAACTAAGTACGGTTCTCTACTTTCCACGCAATATAGAATTAGATTAGAATTATAACGTACTGTAATGCACTGTAACCATTTTAGACTGCTGGCGTACATCCATTGCCAATACGATCGATAAAGGCGTGGACTTCCTTGATTACGGTATGCAACACTGTCACCCTACGCCGCCGCGATTCCGTCGTCATTTGTAAAGGATTAATAGATTTTGCAAGATTGCATCCGCACAATAAAACGAGTACATATTGTAAATATTGCCTTATTATGAATAAATTCTTGATAGCACTGTTGCCGTTGTATTTGGTATCATTACTTTATTTCAGCTTAAAGGGACAGACCCACGAGAAAAAAGTTTTCCTCAATTTATTTGTACAGAATGTCCGGAATTTCTGAAATATTACTGAAAACCGCACAGCTTGAAGCCTAGAATTCACGGAGTTGTTCTCCGGCTCCGGCACACAGTTCGCCCAGGTACCGTAGCCAGAAACAATTTTTGCGCTTTTAGGGCATTGCTGTATTGGAAACGCCTCTTCAGAAACGTAGGAATGACCTTTATTCGTTTGACCATTATTATAATAATAGTTTATTGGTAATGGAACAGCACAAATAAGAACATGCACAATAATACAAATAGTACATAACAAAAACCAAATGGTTACCCTAAGATGAAGTGCCTTACGACACATACATACTAATAAGGGACCTAGTGACCGAAAAGAAAAATTCAATGCAAAGCACGGCAAATTAGGAATGATATTCGAAACATAATATTTATAGGAAAACAACAAGATTACTAATTGATATAGAACATAGGCACCGGTTTGTTAAATATGTCTAAAGAATCGAGAAGCAATTTAAGATTATGTTTATAACCGGTGAAATCGTTGATACATGGTGGCAATTTATTTACATACGCTGCAATGCGGAGGAAATACCAATTAGGGTCCTTATATTTCTTATTTCTTTTTATAATGACATACCTATGCGGCCGACAAGGACGGTCTGAAACCGTACTTTTTAGGATTACGTAACTATTAATGGGAAAAACAAATTTGCGACGTCAAAATAGAGAAAGAATACAAATGCACGAATATAAACCGTAAAAACGAATTTTGGCGTTGCTGACTACGGTACCTGGACGAACTGTTTGACGGGGAATAACTCTGTGAATTCTAGGCTTCAATCAATGCGGTTTTCATAGTAATATTTTAGAAATTCCGGACATTCTGTACAAGTAAATTGAGGAAAAAAATTTTTCGTGGGCCTGTCCCTTTAAGAATTTACGTGAGATTACAAACTGCTTAGCATATTTATATTCACAAAACGTTGTTCATACAACTTGAAATAATATAGGACACGCACAGTAAGCTACATGAGAAAGCAGGTTTTTCTCCAAAAAGGGCTCATGATATAACTTACTCAATAAGGATTTGAAACGCTTCGACGCTTTTTCTGAATGGAAAAATAAACTACTAGTGAAGAATTTCTCCTGCATAAACTGCTGATCCACTGAGCAAAGGAATAACTATATTTTTTCAGCGACAATCCTATAATCTTATTAGGAATTGAAGTCGAAATGTCAAACTGCACCCAAATCACGCAATGAATCGCCGAAATCGGTAGATGGTTCGATTCCGCTGTGAACCCCAAGTTTTGACGGAAGTTTGATGTAAAAGTCCCTATTTTGCATGACCTTATCTAACTTACCAGAATCCGTTGGCGAATTTGTCTATCGATGGATCTTTTTGTTTTATAAAAATCAAAAATTAAGGAATCATATCAGTCTCGGAGACCCTTTCCTGTCAAACCGTTTTTTTTCTCCCGGCTTGTTAACATTTCTTTTCAGTTCTCGTGAGCACAGATCTCATCACTGGAACTTTATCAATGATTGTGTGATATTTTTGCATTTCCCGCCGCTTTGTTAATAAATCACTACCGCGCCGGACCACTATTTTAGCTGAGAATCGAGTACCGAAACGCTCACTTTGTCAAACTCTCTTTTCACTAAAACCGTTTGCACATTTTAAAGGATGTCAGCTTTAAACGTTGCCAAGTTTAAAGATTTCTTTGGCTTACGACAATAACGCTTGTAAATGTTTGTCTACTGCTTATTACATATAATAACATTGTCCCCGGTTTTTATACATTCAACTGCATCTGTGCCAAACGTAGAGTTGCGCAAATTTTAACAAAGCAAATTAAACACAAATACTGACAAGGCCGACTGCTTATTACATATAATAAAACATTGCCTCCGGTTTTTATACATTCAACTGCATCTGTGCCAAACGTAGAGTTGCGCAAATTTTAACAAAGCAAAATAAACACAAATAAAGACAACTGATATAATAGGAACGGGAAAAGATCTGTGCATGCACGGCGATCTTTGCTTGTGATCGAAGTAGCGTTCGTCGAGCAACGCCTCTAGCAGAACTCAGTGCATCGGTGCACGGACATGCTGAGTTCGAGTAT